>JANAVB010029371.1:0-27500 GCA_029216955.1 Iris pallida | reverse complement strand
ATTTGATATATACATATATAATTGTATTAAAATATGTTATGATTATGTTTATTATTATATATTTGAGTTAGATACTGCGTTTAGATTTGAGCTGGTTTAAATGATTAATATGTTCAGTCCATATTCCTTAGATAATTTTACACTATGGATTTTCCTTATATAATGAATATAATATAGTTAGCAAAAAAAATGTATTGAGCCGGGCTGAAGTAAATGATTTTGTTTGTAGTTTACTTGGGCTTTTAAAATAATTGGGCAATATAAGTATATATAGGTATATATATATACATGCATATGTATGGGATTAGAAGAGTTATCAGTATTTTGGCTTCGACCATCATCTCTCCCATTTAATGGTAGACACTTACATTTCTTCTATCTTGATCGTCTTAGAATTTGTTTGAATTATCCTTCCTGCCTAGGCTGTATTACTTATTTGTTTGCATAATGTAATTTTTCCTAAAGGTCAATACCCTATTTCCATCCACTGACTTCTGAGATTAACGTGATCCAATCATCCATATATTTATTCTGACTCAATTTTGTTGAAATTCAAGATATACATAAGTTTTTTTTTCCCTCGAAACTTCATATATTAGAGAAATAGAAATAAAACTTGTAAATCTTTTGTCTTCGATCATTTTCTTTCTAATCGATAGTATAATTTTCAAGATGAATAATTTTACTTCAAGTACAGGTACTAGACATTTCCTATCATGATCTATTTGTTTGAAATTTTGAAACTTTATTGAAAAATTCTTATAGACTGAGTTTGAAAAAATATTCGATGACCTATGATGGCAAGGCAGTTGCGCGTTGTCGGCACTTATTGAATTATCGAGACAACGGGCTCACTGCAACCAGCAGCGTACTGGCGTGGCATGTCCCCTAAGTTGAAGTAATTTCAAGTAAGAGTAGATTATCGAATATTATAAAAAAACTATGCCTTGTTTTTCTTATTTCATCTTTGAGTTATTATGTCAATATTGGATAGGGTCGACAGGGTATTCGATACATATCACGCTCGAGTCATGAAACCAAGGGTTTACTGCAGCCATGTGTACAGTGGAGGGGCATAAATTCTCGGTAAAATGACTTCGGATATGCTTATGGTTTTTGAATACCATAAAGGCTATATCTTTATTTGCATGTGACTACTAATTTTCTGAATTGATTTTGTGCCTTATTTCTTGTTATCATCTTCTCCATAAACTAGTATTTCTTTCTTTCTTTCTTATCTCTCTATTTTCAAATCGTCATCTTTTAAAAAGTAATTTCGACTAGATTCATAAATGTATCTAGATTTTTATTTCTAACTCGTGCCTAAATGATTTTGGTCAAATAGTTAATCGTATCGAAATGGTTTCGATTGATCATTCTTAAACCATTTTGCTAGCAACTAGACTATTTTGATTATGTTTCGATCGCGTTAATTCGCATACTTTTCTAGATTTTGATTATGAAGTCGTGCCTAAATAATTTTGCTTCATGCAAAAATAATTTTGATCGTTCCTAAACAACCTTGATCGTGACAAAGCTTTTTGACTATAATCATAATCGTGCCTATACTTCAACTCAATGTCTATATTTCTTTCCACTATGATCATGACAATTTTGATCTTGTTCATGCTCGCGCCAGCTTCCAATTTTGATCATGCTTGGATGACTTACATGATTAATCTTAATCGTGACTATATCTTAAATTATATGAAAGTGACTATAACCCCGTTTAGATTTCATCTAGAATTTTGATCATTCTTTAAGCAATTTTGGTCATGACTAGACCATGTTGACTATAATTGGGTCGTGCCAAACCTTTCAATTGTGATCGTTTTTAAGATATTTTTGGTCGTCAACTAGACCATTTTGACCAAAGGTTGATCTTGCCAAATCACTTTTTTTTTTGTCTATTATATTTGATCCTATCCGCGATTGCACGTAACTAATTTGATCATAAATCATATCATTCTCTTGATTATATCATTTGTCGTATTATTTGTATCAATTAAAATTTGTTCTAATCGTGCCAAATCATATTTTCTTTTGTCTATTATATTGATCATATCCGCGATTGCACGTTACTAATTTGATCATGAATCATATCATTCTCTTGATTATATCATTTGTCATATTATTTGTATCAATTGAAATTTTGTTTCTTGACTATATTTCGTAGTCGTGCCTAATCGTGGCCTTTGAAATTTCTAGGGCAAAATATTTATAAGGTGGGTAGATTGTAAGCTCACTTTCAAGTTTTTAAAATATTATTTATTTATTGTAGTGGTAGTTTAGATATTTTTCTAAATTAGATAAATAACTTTCTTAAATTATATTATAGATACTTTGACAGGAGAGGATCACCAAATATTTTGTTTAGAATTCACGGAAATATTGTTCGAATATCAAATACTAAAGGGCTAGATTTGAATTCATATATGTATTTTAATATTATGTAATTAGTGTGAATATTATTTTGAACTATCTTGGAATAACTATGATGATCAATCAATAGATTTGATCGATCATGGGTTTATTGATTTCTCATAATTATAAAAAGAACTATTTTGGATCCTTATCAATCTAGGAAACCCTACCTAAATAAAGGAGAGGCTCCTTTTACTTTTCTCAACAAATCCCTAGTCCCCCAAATCCCAAATCATCCAAATCCCTAACCCTAATTTCTAAAATCCCTAAACCAATTTCTCTAGTCTAAAACCCTAATCCCTGAATTTTGAAACCCTAATCCTAACCATAAATTTTCTTTTATTACCTTTTCAAAATATTTAATCAATATTTCTTATCCTAAAATTTTTATATCTTTTATCGACCAACCAAGTCCGTCTATCCTAACTTAAATTTGAGGACAATTTTATTTCTAAGGTGGGTACATTTGTAACCCCTCTTTCTGAATTTTTAATTATTTTTAATTATTTATTCTATTTGAGTTTTAAAATATTTTTCTAATTAGATAATAAATTTTAGTTTCTTAACTTATATATTATACATATCTTGAAAGGAATAGATTTACTAAATATTTAGCTAGAAATTTATAAAAGTATTGCTGAAATTATTTGGGTGATATAAAATAATTATCTATATTATAGTTTTTGTAGGACTAGATTGAAAAATATATGATTTGAACTATTGATAACATGGAATAATATTTTAAACTATTTTTATAGTTGTTTATAGTATCACAATTAGATTAAATTGTATTTAAATTCTACGTGATTTAAATTAAGTATGTAAGGATTTATCTATTAGGATTTATATTATTGAGTATTATTTTCAATATCATTTTAAGGTATTATTCTAAACCATATTGTTATCAAGTATTAAATTTGGGTTTGGCCAAATATATTTTAAGTGCTATTAATAATATCTATTATTAATTTTCATTATGGATTGATTTGATTGACTCAAGATTTATCAAAATAAGATTTGGTTGATTAAATTAATCGGTTATAGAATAATTAATAAATGACTATTATCATAATTTTACTTTAATCGTCAAAGCAAATATGTTATGGTATACGTGCTTAGTTTATAAGCAATCTATTCGTATCCTTCTATTATATGGATAGACATGCTCCAACCACCTGATATCGTCCATATCTTCTCCTCGTCAGATTATCAAAAATATACATGAAGAGAACCCCTCTGATTATGCCCTCTCCCGATTCCATCATAAACCATCCCGAAAACACAGTCGATTCCCTATCCTCCTTCCAATTTCTAGTTTCTATTAATGAGAGAAGTGGAAGTCGAGAAGAAGAAGAACAACGCCGAAACAGTAGCAACCACATCGACTCGCGCTTGCCCTCTCCCGAACCAAGCCGAACCTACTCCATCACCACTAGCAACACCACAAACCCCTCGTCACTCACAACTTCAGCCCTGACCACAACCATCAGCCTCGCCATTATCCACACCTCATCACCCCATCCAACCCCATATTGACATCTCCGACAACACCAAAAACCATCGCCACAAATGATCACCACCACAAAACTACTGTGTCATGACCCGTGTGTCCGTGTCCCAATCCATCTTATTCTACAATTACAATCCAATTACTGTGTCCATGACGACAGGCCGCCACGGACGTCCCAACAACCACAACCAAACCAACACTCACCTCCGCTGACCATCGCCCTCCCGAGCCCGACCTCCTGCCGCCGTGTATTCCCAGAACTCGTCACGTTGCAGTACAACCTAGCCGACGTTCGCCTGTCCCCGACACCGGCATCCTCCACACGCCATGACCGGCACCCCGAGACTGGGGCAGACCCCATCGCCTTTGCCTCGACAGCACCATGATGCCGGATCTTAGTCTCCGACCAGCAGATCGTGGTCTTCGCAGAACCTTACAGCCGCTGCTCATATGCGCCTCCTACATGGCGCCTTCATCTCCACCAGCGTCGAGGACCCAGTCGCCGGAGCCCCTCTCCACGAGCGTCAATCATCGAAGCAGCACCGTGTGACTAGAGTTCCGGTGAACTCGAACTTCGAGTGCGGCGCTTGCGACCGGCGTCCGTGTGACCGATCGTCATCTCGGCGAGTGAGCTATGCGCGCCCAGTATGGTAAGCTCTCCACCTTCCCTCTCGACCCCCCTCCCGTATTTTTTCTCTATCTCTCGAAAGAGAGCTCTGTGTTCTATTTGAGAAAGAACATGGTGTTTCCCTAAATTTAGACTCTCTCCCTCCCTATTATTGGGTGAGCAACAGCCATAGATGTTAGAAGTATAAATTATGTTTAGGCTTTAAGCCCTGGGCCGATACAAGGGCCTTGGGAGGCCATCATATATATATTCCTACTTTGTGATATAGGTTTATATATAATACTTGGTTTTGGCATTAAAACTGTTATCAATAGATTCTTGATTTGCTTATGGTTTTCAATTGGGCCATGGGACCAGGATTAATTAGTTTGGGACAAACATTGGGGATTTTAATGGGTGAATGAGGTGTAATAAGTTTAATAGGTTTGGGTTATAATTTATTTGACTTTAGTTTTGGGCTTAAGTCATGCATTCCATGTTGGGCCATATATATTTTTTGGATTTAATATATACATTTACTTTGGGCTTATAATATGTGAATAAATATTTATGGGCTTTCAAGGATATATGTTTTGGTCTTATAAATATATTTTTTCTAATAAGTTTACTAATTTGGTTTTTATAAATACTTTCTAAAACTATATATTTGTTTTGATTAATACTCAAGGTATTACCTTCTTAAAAAGTATAAGTTATAAATATCTAATAGGCTTCTAGATATTATGTATATTTTGTGGGCTTGAAATCATGTATATATATTTGGTTTTAAATCTAAATAAAGTGTATATATATATATATATATATATATATATATATATATATATATATGTTCTTATCGAACATGACTTTAACTAGTAATGGGTTTAAATATATAATTTGGGCTTACGGTACATATGTATGAGTTGAGCTCTATAGATAAAAAATAATTTAGGACATATAGATTATATAATCGGCATATAGCTAAATAGCAAATATTCCTGAAAATATATAAATGAATTGTTACGGGATTATCTTCTCTAAATCAAGTTCCTCCTAAAATGATCATAGCTAACCCTATTCTTATTTCTTCTGCCCCCTTCACATCAAGCCTAGGCTAATCTGAATATCGTGGGCCCAACGGGATTATTAGTTTCACCTGCAATGGACCTCAGGCAAGTGCACTTTCTGATTGCTTTCAATTATGATAGTTTTTCCAGTACATATCATACATATGATATGTTGTTGTTGACATGATGGACACACAAGTTAGTATCATGGACCTCTACTCATTTTATTCTTGTTTCATCGTGTTTACCATGTTCTTGACTTGTTCGGGTCCATAAGTACAGGTTGGGAGAAAAATATCTTAGTAGACGTGCGAACTACCCTTTCTATCTCCCGTTTCTTTCGTTGAGAAGTGCAGTCACACATTTCACGTGCAGGGTGCCTGATTTATTCCCTAGTCGTTTACACGTCAAAACTGATATTTCAAAACACGTAGATAGTTGTCTCATTTATAATTTCCTTATGTCTTACCACTTGCCATGTCACCATATTATTTCTAGCTGATGTACTATGTTATATGTTTCCTTCTTTCACTCTAGTTATATTATGACATCAGTTTACTTTCTAGTTTTCTTCCATATATGCTATTTTCATGTATTGCCAATCCTATTATGTTGTGAATAACTTGTCGGTTTGTGTGCTTGTTTCATTCCTGACTGAAAACCAATATTTTTTAGGTTAGCTGTGGCTCGCTTAGCATTGGAGATACACGGGTGTACTTGTAGGTCAAAACCTAGATATTATATAGATGTTGTAGTCATTTTCAATATATGTAAGAACCTTGTACTTTTCTTTCAATACAAATATTGTAAATGTTGTAATCAATTTAGAAATGTGAATGAGCAGTAAAGTTTATTTTTGAGCATTTATTTATTTTGGGCTAGACAGCATTGTCGACACTGCGGCGTAGGCTGGCTTGGATACGCACTCGTATCCCGAAAAGTAGGTGCGGGTCATGACACTAATATTTGATATTTTAAAGTTTTTGGATGTCGTTGCTTTATCTTGAACACAAAGGATAACTTGGGTAAGTTAGACTCAAAGGCAGACGGAGGGATATTCCTTAGTTATGCTGTCAAGAGTATGGGATATAGAGTTTTTAATAAAGATCTATGATTGTTGAAGAATCGATTAATATTTTATTTGATGAGCTCAACAGTCATGTATCAAGTGACAGCGATAACGAAGACGCTAGGAACACTTCTATAGCACTTAAAGATACTATTGCCGACAAAGACTATCTGGAGATACTATTGCCGACAAAGACTATATATCTGGAGAGTCCACCAAATAAGATGAAATTCATGCCAGACCATCAAGTGTCCCTTGTCATAGGTGATGTATCAAAGGGAGTAGGTACATATATTTCTACTAGGGATATACGTGCTAATATCGCATTCATTTTTCAAGTAGAGCCTAAGTCAGTAGCAGATGCAGTTTTAGATAAATTTTGGATTTATGCCACTCAAGAGGAACTAACCAATTCGAGAGAATCCAAGTTTGGGAACTTGTTTCTAAACCAATTAGTCAATCTGTAATTGGTACCAAATGTGTGTTCTAAAGTAAACTGAGTAAGTATGGACAAGTTCTACACAACAAAGCTCATATAGTGGCTCATGGTTATAATCAAGAAGAAGGAATTAATTATGACGAGAATTATGCTCCTGTTGCTAGATTAGAATCCATTCACATGCTTTGTGCATTTGTATGTTTTTACGATTTTAAACTTTTTCAAATGGACGTAAAAAGTTCTATTTTAAACGATTTTATAAAAGAAGAAGTTTTTGTGAAACAATGATCATACCAAGCGTGAGGGGCTTGTTTGATTCCATAAAGTGCCTTACGTAACTAAAAAACATGACCTGGAAATTAAAAATCTCCAAAACCAGGGGTTGTTTCAAATAGGAAAGTTGATACTACTTTGTTTATTAAATCTTCAAATAATAATATTTTACTAGTACAAATTTATGTAGATAATATTATCTTGGTTCCACTAAAACGAACATCAATATTAAAATTTGCTAAGTGTATGTAGAGTGAGTTTGAGATGAGTATGATTGGAGAGATGAACTACTTCCTCGGACTGCAAATCAAATAAAACTCTCCGGGAACCTTCATCAATCAAGCTAAGTACACGAAGGACTTGCTGAAGAAGTTTGACTTCGACAACAAAAAGCCCATCAAGACTCCTATGGCTACATCAACCAAATTTGATCTTGATGAAAGTGGCAAACCAGTTGACTAGCGTAAGAATCGAGGTATGATTGATAGTTTATTATATTTAACTGCTAGTCGACCAAATATTATGTTTAGTGTTTGCATTACAAAATATCAAGCTAACCCTAAGGAATCACACGTATGCACTGTTAAACGTATCTTTCAATACCATAAGAGTACTTCTATTGTCGGCTTATGGTATCCCAAAACTACATCATTTAACCTAGTTGGGTATTCTGATGCTGATTTTGCTGGATGCAAAGTAGACCGTAGAAGTACCTGCGATACGTATCATTTCCTAGGCAAAGCACTAGTCTTTTGGTTTAGCAAGAATCAAAATTATGTTGTATTGTCAACGACTGAAGCTGAGTATATCGCTATAGGTCGTTATTGTGCACAAATTTTGTGGATAAAGCAAATATTAGAAGAGTATAATCTGTACTACACTAAGATTCCTATATTTTGTGACAATATTAGCACTATAAATCTGACTAAGAACCATGTATGTCAGTCACACAATAAATACATTGAAATACGTCATCACTTTCTACGTGATCACCAACAACACGGGAATATATGTTTAGAATTTATTGACAAATCATCAGCTGTCAGATATATTCACAAAACCATTGGCTGAAGACCAATTCAACTATATACATTGCGAGTTAGGTATTCTTGAATTTTGGGAAGCATAATGCTTTATGTTCAAGAAAATACTTAGACTTTATTCAATGATGTTTAAATCAAAATTATTTTAGGTACAAGCCAAACGGGTCCTTCTATCATACAGGTGTAAATAGCCTGAAGCGACAAGCTGTACGAGTCCTCGACTACCGCTAGCTGGGATCCGGCTCCTACAGCTAACCCAAATTAAAATAGATTTATTAGATCAATGATTTAGTTATTTTGTTAAACATAAAATAAACTACGTTTCAAATAATTCAGGCATACAGAACTCAGACCGAACTCTGACCGAGTTCGGGCTGAATTAAGTACTCCTTGTTCCAGAACCGACTCGAGTGTTGGCCCATATCTATTTAAGTTATATCTCTTTATATTCTCCCATCTTCTTCCCAACAGCAGCCAAAAACCACCCGACTCCAAACACTAATTTTTAAACCCTAGTATTGAATTTCTTCCAAATCTTAGGGTCTTTTCGCTCCATAGTTTGGATCTAAGGTTATCTCGGTGTTCTCTTCCAATCTACCTCATTTGAGGTAATTTTTTTACTTTTCTTCTTCAATTTCAATGGCTCCTACATTTTCTAAGAAGAAGAAGAAAAGAGATGGTGCTTCAACTTCAAACCCATTGTATGACCCTCTTGAGAGTCTCCTTAGTCCTCCTCCTCCATACGATAAGGGTGATTTTAATGCTACTCTATTGCAGACTCAGAGACAACTATAGCTTGGTTCAATAACTACCACAAACGATCTATTTGTCCTATAAATTCTATTAACTTCAATATTTTTCCATAATACTGTCTAAATTTTCAAAACGTTGGTCTACGTGAATTTTGGACGTCGCCAACCCTATATATGAAAATGTAGTTCGCATGTTCTATTACAACTTACAATATTCATAGAACATCATGTATTCATCTGTTTATCGAATCGAGATGGAATTTGATGATAATGACTTGAGTGAATGGCTCTAAGTTGCCAACACTGGAGATTCTCTAGTTGACATCACCAAAGTCCAATTCGGTCCTAACATGAACTTAGAAACCTTCAATGACACGATGTGTGCTTCGAATCCCAGACCCCCCCCTCGGGGATAGCTCATCTCACGGTACTTGAACCAACACTTCTATGAACTCCAACGGATCATTATGGTATCTATCTTGTCCAAAATGGGATCTACTGATGAGATCACGTATTTGGAGTTGTCTGCTATGTATCACATTCACTTTGGTATTCCTTTTAGACTTTCTAAAACTATGATGGCGGCTATGGTCGACTACAAGAAGGTCGATCGAAACCTTATCTAGTCGATGATTCTTCCTATATTATTTTGTGGATACAACATTCCCTTGAATTCATGTCCCATTGATGACGCTCCATTTGAACTCCATAGGTGTCAAAGGTTTCCTCCTCCTTCTTCTGCAGTTGGTATCGGAGACGTTGCACCTGCTGCTCGGACTCCTCAGTCTGGTCCAGCCCTTGTTGATGTCCCTCATACCCATACCATAGTCCAGCTTTATACCTTGATGACCCTTCAGAGCGAGCATTTTGAGGCTCATTGTACTCTTGAGGATAAGCATTATCAGACTGAGCGCATTTGTCAGAGAGACAAAGACTACCATCTTACTTACCAGTTTTAGACCCTACGGAATGGTATAGCTGATCTTCAGTGGACTATGACTCATCATCTCTCTGGTCCCACTCCTTTGCTATGTCATCTGGATTTTGCTAGAACCGAATTTGATGACCGTCAGGCTCGAAAATATTTCAATCCCACTTGAGCCACTACAACAAAAAGACCTATTAATGATGCTTGATAAGTGGATTTTATGATGGCTGATAAAGAAGCGTTATCAAAGTTCAGCAAGACTCCATTCTATGACGGTGTCCAGTATAAATGTTATTGGTAGTCTTTCAGTCATATGAGCGTCAGAAAAAAATACCAAAATTTAAGTTAAAACCTTCACTCCCCCGTACTTAAGAAAAAGCCTATCCCTCATTCTCTCTCTTTCTCCTTCTCCTTCTCCCCCCGCTCTCCAACTCCCCAACTCGCTGAGAGATGATGGATTACGCTCGAGAGATGATGGATTTGGAGACTCTCATCACTCGCACGCTCGAGAAGAAGGGCGTACTTGCCAAAATTAGGGTTTGTCCCTCTCTCTCATTTTTCTCAAATTAGGGTTTCTCTTCGAAAATTAGGTTTTTCTGATCGATGTATTCCTATAGGATAATCGATATACTAGGATTTCTTCCGGATCCCTCCGTAGCTCCGGTACCGCAGGGGCAGCTGAAGCTAAGCTCGACGAGCTCCGTGGCCTCCTCGGCAAGCCGGCAGGCGACCCACTCAAGATCGTCGGCATCGGTGCGGGCGTATGGGGTAGTGTCTTCGCCGCGCTCCTGCAACACGGCTACGGCCGGTTTGTTTTTAAGTAGAAGCTCTTAGCTATTATAATTATTATTGTTATTTATTATTATTATTATTATTATTATTATTGTTATTTAAGTAGAAGCTCTTAGCTATTATAATTTGGAATATTGCATTAAGCAAGGAATGTTTGTTTTTCATGGCAGAAATTATATTTTAATCTTTACTACGAACCAACAACTATTTATTTTTCTACCGTTTTATGTAAAAATTAGGCAATCATGTTTACTCATGTTCAAGGCATGTTATATATATTTTTATAATTTTATTTATTCTTTCAGCTCATGTTCAAGAAATTATTTTGATCTTCTTTATAAAAAAAGCACAATTTTTGGGAGGCATTTTATGGTAATTGTTTAATTTAGGTTTGAATTGGAAGCTCATTGATATTTCTAATTTAGGAAATAATTTATTGCAGCAAAGGGAGATTGGGTTCCGAGGTTGGAGTGCAGAGCTAAGTTGGACTCAGGAATCTGCCCCTCCCCAACTTTCAAAACTTCCATTTCTTTAGAGAAGGTGATCCAAAAGTTTTTGTGTATAAAAAGTACTCTTTTTTCCCCTCCTTTTTATGCTTGAATGATCAGTATCGATGAAGGTTATCATGGGTTAGAATCTAGTAAACAATTTTGGATTCTAGAACTATTCATGTTCATCTCTTTTATTGTGTTCACTCCTCTAGAATTGAATAGTTGGGTGGTAAGAACGGGACCTTGGGGCTTACGAAGCTGTGGAAGCAACCGTCAAGCCGAGATTTCGTTCCATGTGTGGCACCAAGCTCAAACTATTCTTGTAAGCGGGGATTCTATTAAATTGTGTACTATTTCCCTCTTTACATTGGTTTCTTGGTGTTACGATTTATGGGGCTGGTTGGTTGTTTTGTTGTTCTTCAGCTGCAGGTGAATCGAGAGGTTACCTTGTAGTTAACACCAAAGGCGGGTTGAATCAAATGCGCACTGGGGTAAGTTAGGCATTATCTTCTCTTATTTTTTTTGGTAGTCTTAGAGGCTATGTTGCTCAGACACGAACAGTAAGGACACAACGACCTGGACATGACAAATATTTTGGTATCCTAGTGTATTTTGGAGTATATGTGCGTCTTTGCATACATGTACGACATAGAACTGATTTTTGGAATGTTCGTGCTTCCTTGCTTATAGGTTATTTTGAACAAAATGGCTCTATTCGTGGCTATTTTACTGTATCCGTCGGTGGAGAACAACAAGATAAATATCATTCGTTCCTTTAATTTTGTTGCCATTTGCAGAAGTTTCAGGTCACTGGAAGAAACAAAAAGCCCAATGTTTCTGCTAGCAATAGTATTTCTCTCCCCCGCTGGGCATCATGTGCAGGCTTTTGACATTGATGTTGGCTTTGTTGCTGCAAACCTTGCAATGATGAATTATTTATGAATATTTTATCCTGTGCAATTTATTGAGCATCATGTGTAGGTTTTTGACAATGATGTTGGCTTTGAGTATACCTTTGTTTGGGATTTAGTTTCAGTTCTATTATTTTATGGCTTCGACTTTTAACTTCTCTTTGAGTATCACTGGATTTGATAAAATTGGGATTGAAAATATCTATTGAATGACTAAATGGTTTATTTTGTATCAGTGGCTTTGAGTTTCATGCTCTGCTCTTTTGAGTGTGGATTGGGGTTATATTTGTCAGGATCATGCTTTGCTCTTTTGAGCGTTTTGAGTAACCCTTCAAGCACAGTTTGAGTATCAATTCAAACACAGTTTGAGTATTCCTTCTCTTTGAGTATCACCCTAGTTTCATGTTCTTAGATTTTGTTTTTCAATGGGCTATGATGATGAATGGTTGCCTAATTTTGATTAGGCAAAAGGATTTGATATCAGTAGATGATTATCATTTTTGAGTATCCTTGAGTATCACTTAATAATGGATACTTGGCTTTGAGTATACTTTTGAGTATTAACTTCTACTTTTGAGTACCCAGGTTCTTTGAGTATTAACTTCTCTTTGAGTATCACTGGCTTTGAGTATACATTTGTTTGGGCTTTAGTAACACTTGGATTTGAGTATCACTTGGCTTTGTGGGAAAATTGTTGCTAACTCTTCGTATGCTGCCTTGTGTATGCAGTATCAGTTTTTGCAAACTTTTGAGTATTTTTGTCAGTGTATGGTTTTAGTTCAGTAACTTTTACAGCATTGCTACGATGAAATATGAACCATGTACACAAATATCAGAGCCTAATTTTTCATATATTAAGATTTAATTATTATTATTATTATTACATTAATATGCTTGATCATGTGGATAGACTTAGACTGGTTTGGTATGCAAAAATTTGGAGACTTGTTTGTAAATAGGAAATTTCTCTTGCTGCTATTATTGGAGAATCAAGATGTAACGCCCCAGTCCCAAAATACGTAGGATCGAGTACGTGAATATGCCAGCTGCACATATACAAAAAATACTCCAATATGTGGAATCCTCATATATGCATATAAGCTGTAAATAAAATAATCACAGGCCAGAATTACATAAATCTAATCTAATCACACCACAACACAGAAAAATATAGAGTCCAAATAAATAAATAAGAGTATCAAAAGATAGCCGGGTGAACATGCTCACTCCAAACAACTATGAAAAATAATCTCACAAGATCGGAGTCCAACCTCCGCAAAATAGAAAGAAAAGAGATATAAAAATAATGTCCACTAATGTCTCAAATAAAGAATAGACTACAAATCAGTAAAGACTGCCTCGTCATTGAAGTAGGATAGCTCCAACGCCGCTCCGTACTCCTGTGAAAAATCGTCTAAACCGGAAGAGATAACTAGGTCCTCAGAGGACATAGCAAGATACAAAAAAACACCATGCCATATAAACTGTGATAATACAATAATAGAAAAGGTATGCATGCAATCGGTTTCCTGACCATTCTACTGTGAATATGCAGTTGAGATACAATCCTTCGACGCATGAGCCCTGGCTGAATATAGGATCCGGTATAGTCCCCTCTTGGGCACCAGTGACCAAGCGTATGACGTTCCAAGAACGACAGTGGCAAACCTGAGAGGCTAAACATACCCGTATCTCCAGCGGAGCTTCCGGGTTACAAGGGAAGTGCAATCGAAGCTCATATGTCAGTATTGTTCTCCCCACCCAATGCCTAGTATCATCATCTCCATGACAGACATGTACCTCAAGTAACCGCCAAGTCTTCTAGCATGCAACTCTATTGGCAGTTACCTCTATCCATCGCACGCTCCATACGTATCGGTGGCCAGCCGACTACACGGATATGTGTCCTACATGTGACTCATATCACGTGATACAACAAGTGTCAAGGCCGTATGAGATATACCAATACCTCAACATCAATGGATGGTCACTAGACTAAGTCAATGCAAGAGAAATAAGTAAGACGAGATAAACGACCGATAGAATCGCTTGCACCCAAATGTGACTTGGACGTACAGTTTTATAAAAATATGAATGCTAAAAATAACAGCTGAAAATAAAAAATATAATAATCACAGAGTAAGTTAGCAAGGTATCTTGCCTGATGGTGCAAAGTGGCAATCCCAAGAAATCACAATGTCAGCCAAGAAACGTGACAATCTCCAAACAACTTCGGACGCTGAAACAAATATCAAAAACACACTCGGTGTAAAAGATATACCTAGGAAACGCCTATCCAAAGGTCTAATTCTAGAACATGGACAAAATCGTAATTTCGGGTCAAAACGATGTCCGCCGTTGGATCCGCTTTGCACCGAAACGCATGTCGAAGTCTATGGTCTCTAAAGTTGTCAAAATACATGTCTACGGATTCAGTTTGAGGAGAGGAACTCAACAGCATGTCCAGTTTTGGATTCCGATGAGCCGCGTACAAAATCGCCTGTTTGAGTGGGTTACGGGCCCGTCAAAAAGGGATTCCGATTTGACCGTCTCAGAATCGAACCAAACTTGGCACACATGATCATAATTTTGATCCGGACCTGTTGGTGCAAGTTTCGTCTCGAATCGATGACTGTACACGTAGTTAGGGCAAGGTTTGCAAAATATCGATACGGGGGTATCTCGACGGATACAGACTGATTTCGTCGCGCACACACGACGAAACTGAGTTCCGTCAGTTTTCATACGTCGACAACGTCCATACGCGCCTTTCGATGCATATAGTGCATGACCACGTCGCTCGGTTTGTCAGGGCGCACGCCATATCGGACAAATTTAGAAAATTAATATAATTAAACACAGGTTTTTCCTCAACTTCAACATCAATCTACATTTTGCACGTTAATCAAAACGACAATCTAAAAGATGTGTTGCGATCTCGGTTATGTCGTCTTTTACTGTTTTTAATTAGTTCCTACAGTACTTTACTGCACAGCAAAAAAATTGGCCGACAAGTTGTCGTTTTAAAACAGTTTTTAGTATTACAGAAAACAGATTTTTGTTCAACTTTGTCTCGATTTTTCGAGCAAGTCGATGGGTTGTTTTTGAAATTCACCTAGCGAATCTTGAAGAGGGTCAAGTCTACTTTCCAGAAAATCTTACGGATCGAAAATCGGTTCTACGAGTAAAAAGTTACGCCGTAGGAAAGTAGGGTACCTTGAGTGGGAAAAACTGCTCCGTGGGTGACGCGAGGCTGATTTCGGATGCTCTGTTCATCGCGCACAAAGCTCCGTCGCTGGTGAAATGAACTCGTAGGCAAAAGGGGCATGATCAGCCAAAATTTTTATTTTGGAAGATTAGGGTTTCGTGGTTTGTGGATAAAGTTATATATATAGCAAGTTGGGGCAAAACCTAGTAACACTAGGATTAGTAATAAACAAAATGAGAACCCACGGGTTGGGTTAAGAGTTGTATTCGCTGCTTCAGCGCTTGTCGCGTGGGGGCCCGCCCACTTAGGTGGGTGGGTGCTGTTGCTGCCCCCCTTTTTTTTACTAAAACATATATATATATGTATATATATATATATATATATATTTTTTTTAACATATATATATATATATATATATATATATATTTTTTTTTAAAGAACCCCTTCTATTATTGATCAAAGCTCAAAATGCCGAAGCCTGATACAAGGCAAAAAGCCTGAAACCACCAAAACAGGGGAGGGCTACTGCGTCCGACAAATTAATTGGAGAAGGGTTGCCAGAATGCTGACGAGGTGTGGGAGCACAGGGAACTCCTTTTGCGGCATTGTCGATGGGTTTCCCGAATGAGCTGTTCGGCGGAGTATTGGTGACCCTCGTATCTCGCTTTGTTGCGATTCTTCCAAATTACCCAGGTGGCAGCCGCTGCAACGATCTGATGACCATGGGATGCGGCTCCCCAGAGAGCCAGGAGATCGTTTAAGCGCCCGTCTCCTGGATTGATGTTGTAAATGCTGTTGAGGGTGCTCCAGATTTGGTCGGGGAGGCTTCCTTCCCGGAAGATGTGTTCAATAGTCTCCGTCTGCCTATCGTCGCAGCAATTACAGGCTGACGCCAGGCTGAAGCCGCTGGAGTTAAGGATCTCATCGGTTGGCAATTTCTTTCTCACAACTCTCCACAGGAGAAAAGACCATTTCTTAGGGATGCACGAATGCCAGAATCGCGCAGTGAATTGCTCTTGGCCGTTCTCGTGGATCGCGGATCTCGCCGAACGCACTGAGAAAACTCCGGAAGCTTCCAGCGACCATCTCAGTACATCCGCTTCGGAACCAATGTTAAGACCTCGCTGACGAATGTTGTCGACTGTGCCTTGGCCGGCCCAATCGCGAATCCGGTCCCAATTCCAATCATTATTGGTGGGGCTCCACATGTCTTTGATCTTGCAGTTGCGGAGAACCCGCGGTGTTCGGGATGAGGCTGTCACCGATCCATTTTTCCAGGAAGAAGTTGGCCTTGCCGTCGCCCAGACGGAGTCTTATCGCCGGCTCGGCCAGATCGCGGCCCCGTAATATGCGGCGCCAAGCCGCTGAGGATCTGCTATTGGCTCTGGCCGTCGTTGGGTGGATGTGCTTGAAGTATCTGGCCTTCATGAACCTGGTCCATAGGTTATCGCTCGTGCGTAATTTCCACCACAGTTTCATGGAGAAGGCTTTAACGATGTGATTAAGTTTGGTGAATCCGAGCCCGCCGATCGCAATCGGGGTGGCCATGGTCTCCCAGCTGCCCAGTGGTGTTTGTCTTGACCTTCATTATGGCCCCAGAAGAACTTGCAAAAGGTTTGCTCGATCGACGCAAGGACCTTCTTGGTCGGGGAGCAAGCCGCCAAGGTGTGGATGGGGATTGAGTTGAGCACATGATTGATGAGGATTATTTTGCCGCCTGGGGATAGGGTGGCGTTGTGCCAACCTTCGATTTTGTTCCTAATTTTGGTGATGAGGCTCTCGAAGATGCTAGCGTTGGATCTCCCGTAGACCAGTGGGCAGCCGAGGTAGTTGAAGGGGGGTGGGCCACCGCGAAGGGAGGTGATGTTGGTAAGACTGGAAGCGTTCTCGTATTGATGCTGTGGTGGGCGTAGATGACACTCTTGGAATGGTTGATTTTCTGGCCAGAGCATCTCGAGTACCGCGTCAGGGTGTTGTGAACGACCTCCATCGATCCGACATCCCCGAGGAGAAGATGAGTAAATCGTCGGCAAATGCCAGGTGGGTGATGGTGGGGCATCCGCTAGCGGTATGATAATGCTGAAAGTTCGGGGTGTTGGTCATGTTGTTGAGGTTTCTGCTCAGGGCGTCGGCGGCAATGATGAAGACCGTGGATGATAGAGGATCGCCTTGTCTGACTCCGCGGCTAGATTTGAAGAAGCCCTCGGATTGGCCGTTGATGACGGTGGAGAACCATGAGTTGCTGACGGATCTCCACACAGTGTTGGTCCAATTCTCCGAGAAACCGAAGGCTCTGAAGACCCAGATCATGAACTGCCAGTCTAGTCTGTCGTAGGCTTTCTCCATGTCAATTTTGATGGCGATGTTGCCCCCTCGAGCAGGAAACTTCATGCAGGTGATAAGCTCTTGGGCCAGCATGATGTTGTCCTGGATGTTCCTGCCTCGAACGAAACCACTTTGCTCTTCCGATATGATTTTGGGGAGAATGTCTGACATTCTGGTGGCAATGATCTTGGATATAATTTTGTTGGTGAAGGTGCAAAGACTGATAGGACGGAAATCGCGGAAGGAGTTAGGGTTATCTTTTTTCGGGATGAGGATGAGATTGGCGCTGGAGATTGCTTTGGGGTAATGAGCTCCCTCTAGGAAAGCTATGGCCGCGTCGGTGATGTCCCGTTTGATGATCTCCCAGCAGGAACGGAAGAAAACACCAGTAAATCCGTCCGGGCCGGGGGCGCTATGCTCGTTCAATGCCCACACTGCGTCTTTCACTTCCTGCTCGGACAGGGGGCGTTCCAGCAAAGCATTGTCGGAGCCGTTGATGATGGTGGGAATTTGGTTGAGGAATGAAGAGTCATTGTAGACCGTTTCCTTGGAGAATAACTTAGCATAGTAGTCGGCGGCCGCCTCTTGGATACCCTTATGGTCGGTCCTAATGGTGCCGTGCTCATCGGTAATATGATGAATCGACAGTTTGTTTCTTTTGCCGTTGACGCAGGCGTGGAAATAATTAGAGTTTTTGTCCCCATCGCTGTCCCATTTCAGTCTGGCTTTCTGTTTCCAGAATTCGGTCTCAGTTTTGAGTCTGAATTTGAGCATGGCCTTGGTGAGGTTAAGGGCAGCCCTGGCCGCGGGAGAGCGATCGGTTAGAACTATAGCTTCGGCTCGGGCGACGTCGTCTTCGGCGACGCGGACAGCTTGGAATATGTCCCCAAAGGCTTGTTTGCTCCAATTGGAAAGGGCTTTCCTGGTAGCTTTGAGCTTGTTACTAACCCGAGTGAGAGGGTTGGGGGAGTCCTGACTGTTCCAGGCGTCGGCAACGATGCTCGAGAACTGCGGGTGGTTGGTCCAAAAGTCGAGAAATTGGAAGTTTTTTTGGGAAGGTGGTTGTTGTTTTTGATTTCCACCAGAATAGGGGCGTGATCAGATTCAGTGGAGTTGAGATGGGACAAGATGGAGTTGATCCTCATACCGTGCCAGCGCGCGTTAATGAGGGCTCTGTCCAGACGGGAATATTGACGGCGGTCGCCATCCTGCATATTGCACCAGGTGAATTCGTTGCCTTTGAACTGGAGAGGAGTAAGGTGAGCATTAAAAATGAAGTCGTTGAAGTCTTGCATGGCTGGTAGGGGAGTGGGACGACCTCCAATCTTCTCTTCTCTGCGAGTGATGGCGTTGAAGTCCCCCATGCAAAGCCAGGGGTGTTGGTGTTGTGGAGATAGGTATCGAGGAGGTCGTTCCAAAGGGTTTTGCGTTCAGCGATGACACAGCTGCCATGAACTGCTGAAAGGATGACACGCTCAGGGAGAGTGGGATGAGTGACCCAGCAAGAGAGGGCTTGATGGGAGTCTTGGATGATGTCAAGTTTAACATCCTTCGAGCCCAGAATCCAAATGTCATGCCTGCCAGCAATCGCTGTTGGTAGGCCCAGAGCCAATTGGGTTGATTTAAGGCGTTTGGGGGGGATTTTGGGTTCTATGATGATGAAGATGTCTATTTTGTGAATTTTCCGAAGGCTGGAAATTCTCCTTAATGTCGGTTTGTTACCCAGGCCTCGAACATTCCAGGATATGATGTTAAGCATTTAAGATATTGAGGGGTTTTTTTTTTGTTCCTCCTTGCGGCGGATCTTGTTAGGATGGTGACTGTCTTGTCTGCGCCTTCTTTGCTCCGTTGGGAGTTCGGCACTACCGCTGTCGACGTTGTTGGGGGGTTGCAGTTGTGATGATCGTTCGGGCTTGTGGAGGGGCCTATTAGGTCTCCAGCTGAATCCACAACAGGATCCTCCGGAGGAATGGCCAGGGAGTCGGGAGCTCTCTCGGTCAACAGCAGCTGAAGAGGGACTCCTGCAGCTAGGACTTGCTTACCTCTCCTCGCTTGGTCGGGACCAAGGAGAGCTAGGGCGTCTTCGACCGGGTTTCCGCTGGAGGAGTGTGGGATTGCAACGATTGGGGGAGAGTCCGTGGGTCCTGCCTCTTGTCCTCTGGGCGGGGTTCGATGCTCGGCGCCGCCCGGGACGGGGATCTTCTTGCTTGCGAGGAGTTTGGTGAGGGGGGCGAGAGGTCGGAGGGGCGTGAGCCTTGGGGGTGATGGCCGGCTCCGATTCCTCTGAGCCGAGAATGGCGAATTGGTTGGAGGTCGCTATTTGTTGTGGGATGTAAGGGATCAGGGCCCTGCTCGGGGGGATGGAGTCCGGCTCGGTGGGGCTGGATTCGAATCTGATGTGAGAATTCGGGAGAGGTAAGATGGGCGACTTGGGAGATCTTCCCTCCGCAAGGTCGTTATCTTTCCTAGATGTCTTCTTTCTGAGCTCCGGGTGAAGGCGGTGGCAGTACTTCTGAAGGTGGCCTCTTAAGTGGCAGTGGTTGCAAAACTGTATGTGGTTGTCATAGAGGATTTGTTGGGGTGGGTATGGGTGCCCAGCTCGATCGTAATGAAGTTCGGTGGTTCTGTAGTGAGGTCTAGTTCGACACAGAGTTTGGCGTAGTGGGCTTTGGTGAGGTTGCTAGTCTCGGGCGCCGTAGCTACGAACGTCCCAAAGGAATTGGCGATGCGCCTTAGCGCCGCTGGGACAAAGCAGATGAGAGGGAGGTTGGGGAGGGTAACCCACGCTGCCACGGTGGCAGAATCTCTTTGTTGTTGAATGCGGGTGTCCATTTGATTATCTTCATGTGGTGGGATTCGATTTTGGCTGTGCCCTTGGACCACACGGTCCTGTGATCGCGGTCCGAGGATAGATGGAGGAGGATGTGCCTGGGGTCGAGAGGGGCCACACGATAGTCAGATGAGAGGTTCCACTTGGCTATCGCTTCCTGGACCTTGGCAAGTTTGGGGCATCCCGAGGAGAACTTCAGAATGAAGGTGTGGGGGAAGGCCGTAGACAGCGAGGACACTTCTACGTCGGAAAAGGAGATGACTGGAGCAGGGGACCCTGAAGAATAGTCTGTGTCCGGCAGGTGAATGTCGGAGAGAATAGGACCCTTCGAGGGGGCGAGGTCCGGGCGCAGAATGGCTGCGAAGGAGGGCTGAGCCGGCCCAGGAGAAGAGGGACCCGCAGCCTGATCGGACGGAGGAGGGGCCACTCGGGGAGGGTACGACCCCTGCGCAAGGTGGAGGAGGGGCGGTGGATGGAGGTGCGCCGCACGGGCCGGAGACTCCTGCGCTGGGGGGGGCACCGCTGCAGCCTCCACCGCGGAGGAGGCGCCCGTGGGGGGCGGCACAGGGGATGGATGAGGCGGGAGGAGGAGACGGGCGCGGAGGTGCCCGGGCTGGGAAGCAACAGGGGGGGCTCGAGACACCGGGGATGCCGGGGGGGGCCGGAGAGGGCTGGGGAGGAGCCGCGACAAGGAGGGACTGAGCAGAGGGGGAGTTGTCGGGCCGCGCACAGGGGGGACGCACTGGGAGGGGGAGGAGGGGGGTGGAAGGGGGGAAAGGTGACTGGAGGAAGAGGGATAGGCGCGCAAGAGGGGGGAGGTTCGATTGCGCAAGGGGGGTGCTGATCCGCGCAAAGGGAGTGACGGGATATGGATTGCGCATGTGGGGGGAGTGCTGTTCCGCGCAAAGGGAGGGACGGGAAATAGATTGCGCATGTGGGGGGGGCCCACCCTGGGAAAGCGCCAAAGCCTGCTGCGCAAGGAGGGAAGCTAACTGCTGCGCAAAGAGGGTGGAGACTTGCTCCACAAGCTGCGCAACAGCAGGAGGGATCTCGGAATCGATGCGGTCAGCAGACTCGGGGCGCGCGCCATCAGCGGGAAAACCGAGGGGCTGGGGGGCGTTGGGCCCGAGGCCATTGGGGAAGGGGCTCACGCCGCCCGAGGGGGGGAACGGAGAGTTTGAACTGGGGGAGAGGGCGGGATCCCGGTGGAGGAGCCGGAGGGTGCCGGAGGCGGCGGAGCGCCGGCCAGGACCGAGGGGCACGGGGGGCAGTCTGCCGCGCTCAGCGAGGGGAGAAGGACGCTCTGAATGGCCGATGCGGGGATGCGCCCAGCGGGCTGCGCGGAGGGGAGAATCGCCGGCGGCGAGGGGGAGAGTGGAGGTGGAGGAGGAGGAGGAGGAGGAGGAGAGCGGGACTGGAGGGCGGGGGGAAGAAGAGACGGAGCCAGTCCCGCGACTCTGGGGGCCAGGGGGGCGACATCGAGGGAGACCACCGAGAAAGGCCAGCGAAGCACTGGGGGACCGAGGGAGAGGGGCGGCCGGCCTAGGCCGGCCGGAGGAGGGGGGGGAGGAGCTCTGGGGAAAGAGAAGCTGCCATTATATATATATATATATATATATATTTTATTATATATATATTATATATATATATATATATATATATATATATATATATATATATATATATATATATATATATATATATATATATATATATATATATAGATATGGCCCCCAAAAATACAGAAAAATTCCTAAAAATCCTAAAATCTTTTTCTAACAATATTTAACTAAATATCCTATCTTATTTATGTAAATATAATTAATGCTTGTCATCCATAATATGTAACTACCCATACTTGGTTTAAGCCACTTAATTAATAACAAAATATTAAATAATAATAAAATTTTGTATACTAAAAAGGAAATTTAGGAAGGGGATTTTACATCCTACCTAACTTAAAGAAATTTTGTCCTCGAAACTAAACTAAGGTAGGGGGTGGGTCGAATGCATTCCAAGAAAATTAACTGCAATTTAAGGGCTTAAAATGCAAGACATACCTTCGTCTTCGAACAAATGCGGGCAGCGATTTCGGATGTCGTACTCGCGCTCCCAAGTAGACTCCCCTGGCGAGTGATGCCATGCCACGCGAACCAATGGAATAGATTGATTCCGCAACCCTTCACTCGGCGATTGAGGATACCTACTGGTTGCTCTTCGTACGACAAAATCGGTCCAACTGTGATCTCGGAGTGATCAAGCACATGATTGCTGTTCGCCACGTACCTCCTCAGCTGAGATATGTGGAATACGTCATGCACTCCCTCTAGCGACGGTGGCAAGGCCAATCTATAGGCAACCTCTCCAACACGTTGCAAGACATCAAAAGGCACGATGTACCTTGGACTCAACTTGCCACGTGCTCAGAATCGAATCGTGCCTCTAGTGGGGGATATCTTCAAGAACACATGGTCACCCTCTTTGAACTCCAAGGGTCGACGATGATTATCTGCCCACTGCTTCTAACGATCCTGTGCTGCTCGCAGGTAGCCCTGAATTTTCTTCACTGTCTCTACTGTGCTCAAGACCAACTCGGGACCCAATAGCTGTCGCTCTCCTATGTCGCTCCCAAACAGGAGACCAGCACTTTACCATACAACACCTCAAACGGAGCCATCTGAATGCTCGCTTGATAGCTATTGTCATAGAAAAACTACACAAGATGAGGATGGTCCTCCCATGAACCGCCAGCCAGAATCAAGCATGCACGCTCTCAACATATCCTCTAGCATCTGAATAGTACGATCTGACTGGCCGTCTGTCTGCAGATGGTATGCAGTGCTAAACTTCAACCGTGTGCCCAAACTCTCTTGCATATTCCTCTAAAATACGAGGTAAATCTCGAGTCACGGTCCGACACAATACTAAAAGGCACACCATGTAATCTCACAATCTGCTCCATATATATCTCTGCCAATACCTCTGTCGACTGGCCCACTCTAAAAGGTAAGAATTGGGCTGACTTTGTAAGTCTATCAACAATCACCCATACTGCATCACGTCCCCTAGGACTCCGAGGAAAACCCATGACGAAATCCATAAAGATGTGCTCCCACTTCCACTCGGGAATGGGTAGCGGCTGCAATAATCCGACCGTCCTCTGGTGCCGCCTTCACTTATTGACATACCAAGCACTTGGCAACGAAATGATCTCTCTCTCGCTTTATTCTGTGCCACCAATAATACTATCGTAAGTCGCGATACATTTTGGTCCCTCCGGAATGAATAGAGTAAGTAAAACTGTGAGCCTCTGCCATCAACTCCTGCCGTAGCTCTCCATTGGAACATAAATGCGATCACCACATCGCAATGTCCCATCGGGATGGATCCTCAATCCCGTCTGCTCCCCTACTTCAGTCCTCTCCCTGAGCCGTCGAAATCTAGCATCATTGGACAGTACTGCCTTGGTGGGCTCTACCAATGATGATTGCACTTGGAGGTTGGCTAGTATGCCATCTGCTCCAGGCAATACTACCTCAATACCAAGCTGCTCCAAGTCTCTAATCAACTCCTTCTGCGTAGTCAAAAAGTACACCATGGGCTTACGTCTTAATGCGTCTGCCATGACATTAGCCTTGCCCGGATGATAGTATAGCTCGATCTCGTAATCCTTCATCAACTCCAACCAACGTCGTTGTCGCATATTTAACTCTTTTTGTGTGAACACGTACTTGAGGCTCTTATGATCAGTGTAGATATCAACCTTCTCGCCTACAAGTAGTGTCTCCATAGCTTCAAAGCAAAGATAACCGCTGCGAGCTCTAGATCATGGGTCGGATAATTCTTCTCATGCACTCTCAACTACCGCGATGCGTATGCTACTACTCGACCGTGCTGCATCAGTACACATCCTAATTACTTCCCGGATGCGTCGCTGTAGATCACAAATCCTCCCGAGCCCGATGGTAGTGTCAAGATCGATGTTGTGGTCAATCGCTTCTTCAACTCGTCAAATGCGGCTTGACATCTGTCCATACAAACTCCTGATCCTCGTAAGTTAATCGAGTCATAGGCCTCGCTATTCGAGAGAAATCTTCTACGAACCGTCGGTAGTAACCCGCAAGTCCGAGGAAACTTCTCACCTCAGAAGCTGATGTGGGAGCGGACCATGATTCGACTGTTGTGATTTTCTTTGGGTCTACTGATATACCATCACCCGTAACAACATGACCAAGAATGATACCTCCTTGAGAAAGAAATCAACACTTGCTAAGCTTCGCAAAGAGTCTCTCATTCCTCAATGTTCCCAAAACTATCCGTAGTGCTTCTCATGCTCCTCTTGACTCTTGGAGTAAATCAAGATATCATCTATAAAGACTCTACAATTTGTCCAAGTACTCGTGAAAGATCTTGTTCATTAAATTCATGAAGACTGCGGGTGCATTGGTCAATCGAAAGGCATGACCAAGAACTCGTAGTGTCCATACCTTGATCGAAAAGCTGTCTTTGTAATGTCTTCCTTCCGAACCTTCAATTGGTGATAGCCTGATCGTAAGTCAATCTTGGAGAATACTTTTGCTCCACTCAGTTGATCAAATAGATCGTCTATAAGCGGCAAGGGATACTTGTTCTTCACCGTCACTACATTCAATGCTCTGTAGTCGATGCACATGCGCACTGTCCCGTCTTTCTTAGGCACAAAAAGTACAGGTGCTCCCTACGGTGACACACTGGCACGAATAAATCCCTTCTCTAATAAGTCATCAATTTGCGTCTTCATCTCTACCAACTCCTTGGGTGCCAGACGATAACTCGAGATGAGATAGGCTCGGCTCCCGTGTAAGCTCAATAGTAAACTCAATGTCTCAGTCAGGTGGTAGTCCTAGCAATTCCTCGGGGAATACATCCTCGAACTCGGTGATGATAGGGTGCTGAGGGGGTGTCATACATCATCATATGAGTCCCCATTCGGATGCATCACAACTCTCTCCGTCTTCTTTGGTTAACTCAAACTCTGCCGCCTTCGGTGATCTAAAATGTTATTGCCCCTACGGCAGTCTATGAGAGCAAATACTGGCTCAACCAGTCCATTCCAAGAACCACATCAAATATCGGCATAGGGAATACAAGAAGTCGTGCCATCATCTCTCTGCCACTTATCACTACAGGACAAAGTCTAAAAACACCACTAACAGGTACAAATCCTCCTCCAGTGAGGATTCTAACATTCTTCGCTAAGGGTGTGATGGGAATGTTGTGTCGTGGCAAAACTGGTGGCTATAAATGAATGTGTGGCTCCAGTAAATAATATAATAGCAGAAAAGGATGCAACTAAAACCATACCTGCTATGACCTCTGTCTCTGTCTCTACATTCTCAGCAGCTAGAGAGAATGCCTTTACATAGTTCTGTCTTGAGCCTTGAGCTATGGCCTTGTGGTACTGAGCTGTCTGTGGTGGTAATGGTAGACGAGGTGATGGTGTTGTGGGCTTCTGGGCCTGATGTGCATGAACTAGAGCCTGCTGCTCAGGACAATCTCTGGCCAAGTGCTGTCTGATCCATATCTCATACATAAACCCAAACGAAGTCGACAGTCATATCTGATATGACCCTGCTTCCCACAATAGTGGCAAGTAGGTTTTTGGTAGGGAGTAGTCCTCTGCTGGTACTGTCCTGTGGTCCTTCTGATTGGTCTACCTGAGTAGCTCGGCTGGTGTAACTGCTGGTGTATGACGTCTCGATGTCTGCTACTGTTCCTTGCGAAGGATCTGCGCACGAGCTTCTTCCAAGACTGAATGGGAGACTCGAGACTGGGTAGTCGTATAAGACTTGAGCTCTGGTACAAGCCCCTGGAGAAATCTCCTCGCCTTCTCTAACTCTGTCGGAATCAATCCCGCACCAAATCGACTCGGACGATTGAACTCTGAGTCATACTCATCAACTGTCATATTCCCTTGCTTCAGATAAAGGAACTGGTCGTAGAGACCATCTCTGACATGAATAGGGAAGAACCTCTCATAAAACGCATCATAGAACTGCTTCCAGGTGATCCCAGTGCCTAGTCGTCTCTCTTCGCCTTCTACCAGTGGTGAGCATTGTCTTCTAAAAGTAGGTCCACTGTTGTCCTCCAATCTCGACCTGGCAACTAGGATGCCTTCAGTAGCTTCTCTGTACTAATAAGCCACTGTGATACCTCTAGTGGCTTCTCTGTTCCTCTAAAGGCCTTGGGGTTCATATCTGTAAAATTCTTGATAGAGCCTTCTTAAGGATGCAGAGCCAGTGCTGGTGCTGGTACTGGAGGTGGTGGTAGAGGTCTAGCCAATGCTGCCATCATCGTATGTCTCATCAGCTCAGTCTGCTGCCACTGAGCCTGCATCATGGTGTACATAACTGAGTAGTAGGGCTCCCATCAGTCGGTGTGGAGGCATCTGAGGTCCCGACTGGGGGAAACTGCTGCGGGAATGGTGGTGGTGGAGGCAGTGGTACATTTCCTTCCGGTGGCATGGTAGTGGTCTGTCCAGTCTGGCTGCCTGGGGGTGTTGCGATCTCTGGGTACTCCGTCATCGGTGTCGTAGTAGGCTGCGACTGTCCTGGCTGGTATGGTATCGCTGGAGTCATGGGAGGATTCTGTCCCTCCGGGGTAGCCTCTTCACCAGATGTGAGGGCCAAGGCAGAAGTGCGTCCACTTCTTAAATGCATATTGTAGCACGAGGAAGATAAGTTGATATTAGGAAAGATTAGATATGAGGTAAATCAATAATCGAAGAAGTTTCAGAAAGATTGGAAGTCAAGAGGTAGTAGTTGTTCTGGATGAGATATTACTATTCCTATA
>JANAVB010029370.1:0-86214 GCA_029216955.1 Iris pallida | reverse complement strand
ATTCCATTCCATGATTTCCATCTTAAGCTTTCCAGAAGAGCAATTCTTTATGCTATGATGGTAGAACCTAGTTGAGGCACTTCTTTTTGACTTTCTATAGTTTTTATATGTGTCGATATAAATAAATTTTACAATGATAACTTGTGTGTGTCGATATAAATAAGTTTTACAATGATAACTTGTAGCTTTCCATCAATACTTTATGATATAATGGTAAAACCTAGTTGAGGCACTTCTTTTTGACTTTTTGTATGTGTTTGATATAAAATACTGTTATAATGCTTTAACAGAGCATTACTTCTTACTCAGTATAAGCATAGTCCTAATATCATGTGAAGTCTCTTATTATTTGAATTATGTTAAAGACCTCTTCTAATAACGTCACTCTTTTTACAGTGCTATTTCATAAGATTTAGTTAAATGATATTGCAATTTTTTTTCCTATTATATGACAAAAGGTGAGCTTTGTTAAGAACCAGTGTCCTTTCTTCTCCTGCGTACATTTTTTTCCATATGTTGTTGCTCAAGAATTTTATGAACATTTAAATTTCTATTATGCAGGTTATCCAACTCACGATCTTCATCAAAGAGGTTATTCAACATACTCTCTACCTCTTTCCATTTTTAATTAGCTCTTCATCCATACTGTCTTTCTGCACTCCACTTAATAACTTGTCCATTTTCAGTGTTGCTATTCCATTGTTCAAGGCCAACTTCGTCTTTCACGAGGCAATATTTCTACAATAGAACAATGATATATATTTTAGCCGTATTAAAATCAGTAAAGTTCGTTCGAGATGTACCCATTGAATTTGATGTGAGCCCTGGACTTGATGAATCCTCGTAGATATCATCCATTGTGGTTATTGATGGTTTTCCCCCGATACGGCGCAGTAGTTGTTCAAATTTCTTTTTTTTTTGTGGTACACTAGGGATGTTGGCCTGACTTCATCAGTAGGCTGGTCCGGGATAAAAAGGTGTCGATGGAGAGTAGGTTCTGAGATTCACTTTACTATAGTCGAGGATAAAAAGGTTGCCTTTCACATAATTGGACAAGGGAGGTTGTTGATCTTAACAATCGAATTTTATCATTATTTTGCTTGTAACCTTTGTCGACAGTTTCAGTCTAAAGGGATTAGTCATCCAAAGTCCTATATGTTTTTATGGAAGATGGAGCAGTTCTTGTTTTTTCTTCCTTTGGTAGTAGGCTCCCTTAGATGAGAGCTTGTATACTATCTTTAGTACAATTCTTTTTTCACCATGGAAGCTCCTGTGGACTACGTTTGGCACTTTACCTATAAATATAGCACATGACAGAGAAAAAGCAAAGTGATCAAACATAAAGAAAATGGATGAGAGTGCAGTAACATGTGGGCTACACCAAGGATGGCTCTGCGAATCTCAAAGGCTATCCAGTCCTTTGATCCAAGACTGACGCTGGACTGCTTGCTCCTTTGTTGTAGGTATATATTGTTCTCCTATATTTCTCACAGATGTTCTTAGTATTACTACTACACAGTTCATAGGTACTGAACTTGTGCTTGGTTGCAGTGTATAAGGTGTTTGAGAGGATGGGCTATTATGGGATGTTGACAAACCTGGTGCTCTACTTGACTAATCATATGTTATGTACATGACATACATGCATCAGATCTATGTATTATTCACGCACACTTCGACATTCTTACATGATAATTTTCTTTGCCACTGGGCTATAGAGGATATGTAGATGATGAAAAAACCAAAAAAGAAGGAAGCTTTAGTTACAAAATTAAGAGAAAGAAAATTGGATGCATTGCTAATGTCTCTGGTGGCTTTCGGTTGTCATTGATGTTGGTTCCAGTGTTGCCAAAATATGATAGGTCAAAGAGGATTACGTTTGAGAGATATATCAACGATTGGCTGAGCAAATAAAATATTTTTAGGTTCTGCTATAACTAAGAATCATGCTAACATATAGTGGTTTCTTGTCTTTCTAGCTTGAATCCAGGTTAACCCAACATTTACCATATTGGCAACATTTCGTTGGTGATTATTAATGTGTAAATTGGTTTAAGTCGGTGCATCACTCTTATACTATTTTAATTTTTCCAGGAACTAGATGTTGCAATTGTTAAGGCCACCAACCATGTCGAACTGCTGGCAAACGAGAAACATATACGCAGTGAGTCAACTTTTTTCATCCTTGTCATTTTAAGTTGGGGTGAATCTTTTTATGTTTCAGTAGTCTTCCGTGGTATGGACTATTAGTATTCGTTTTGGTTTGTACTTTCCTAGTTCTAGTTAGGCTTTGCTTACAGTAATACTTTGATGCAGCTATTTTTTAGGCTGTTCCAGCTAGAAGACCTCGAGCAGACGTTGCATATTGCATAAATGCTCTTGCTAGAAGGCTTGCCAAAACACACAACTGGGCTGTATGTTCTATTAATTACAATTGTCGAATGTTTCTCTGTTGTTTTCTACTTTTGTGAAGTTTCTCTTCGTTTAATATTTCGTGGACATTATCAGTTTCAATGTTAGTTAACCAGAAGATTTTCTAGGCTGTACCTAGTTATTGATTGCCCTGTTATCCTCTAGCATGATGCTTCTAAGTAAAATTGCAGACGTACGTCAACTACAACAAATGTAGTGATTCACACTTATGAGATGAATGATCGATCCAGACTTTTGTTTTATGGTCAATGAAGAAACTAGCTGTTTTTTGCTCCCTGGCCACACAGCTCACAAAGTGGTTATCTAAGGTGGAAATTTGGAAGGCAAAGGTTCATTTCTAATTAATTTTATTTAGCAGTATTGCTGCATGACACGTGGATATTTCTATATAGTTATGTTGTTTCTGCACTTCTAAAATTATATTAATGTCTGTTGAATTTGTTTCCCTTCAAGGTTTCTAGATTTGTATGCATTACTTTTCTTATTGTTGGAAGCCAGTTCTAACTAGGAAAGATTCATAAACATTTCTCAATAGCTATAGAAATTGGATGAAATGTTCGGTATTGCAAATTCATGTTTCATGAGTGTAAGATGATTGATTGATGCTCAGACTTAGTATGCATTCAGAGAAAAATCTTAGGCTACTTCAGCAGGGATAGTAATGGTTACTGCTCATTGTCGCAATTTCTCTGTAAAACCCAAGTAAGGTTGGAAAATTGGTTTCGTGCTATCCATTGCTATATATATATAGATCATCAAACCATGTTTGAAATAATAGGCATGTTAGCTGTAGGTGCACTTCAATCCAACTAACGTCATTGTGTTTTAAGTTTTTCAGTCCATTTATGCGTGCAGACATTAAGGTGAACTATATTACAAACCATTACTAGGATTGAGTTTGAAATGTGTTTTGTTTTTTTTACTTTTGTAATTGCAGGGTCTCACTTTCTCTCTCTGTAACAGGGGTTGTATTTACAGAATACAGAGTAATTCAGATGCAGTTTACACTAAGAGCAACTGCAAGGATCTTATTAAAGTGGACAAATTGAACAAGACTTTTCATAACCATGATTGTTTCGCATGAGCTTGTGTTTGTGTATCGATAAAAACTTGGATTTATTTGTCAAATGTCTAAAAGTCTAGCATATGGCAACATGCAGCTGCAGAAATTTGTTCAAGATACAGATGATTATTTGTATTTTTTTACTTTATATACTTTTGATGACATTTTATAAAGATTAACTTTTGAGGTGTGTTATTAGTTTTCTTGTATTAAGTTGACCCTTTTTGCTAATTTAATGGAGTTCTTGAATGTTGATCCAAAGAATGTGAAAAAACTTGCACCACTTTTTATGTGTTTGAATGGCCAGTCTATGAAGCACCAGATTTGTGCGTCAAACTAAAAAATACAAAATTTAAATTAAAAAATATGCAGGATCATTAATTAAGCATTTCAGAACTAGCCACAAGAACAATGCAAAAGCGTAGCAAATTACATTTAGGAACTCTTGTTAAATGTTACAAAATGATATTTAGAAACGTTTTAAAGGAGTTCCAAAAATAATTTAGAAACACATTATATGTGTTCCAAAATCTAATTATAGGAACATTTGATAACCGTTCCAGACTAAAATTAGGAACATTTTATAACCGTTCCAAAAATTGCAACGCCACTTTTAGGAACTGTTATGATATGTTCCTAAAAATATTAGGAACAATAAAAATTGTTCCTAAATGTCTTTTTGGTGTAGTGTTTGTCTAAAAGTAAAAGTTGCAGATATGAAGCTGTGACTGGCTCCAGAATCAAAATGGCTGAAAACTCAAAGAGAACAGAACCTGCTATCACATTAGGAGATACCAGTGTCTCATTGACCGCCATGGCATAAGCTCTGCCCTGCTGCTGGTGCTGGCCGAAGAACTGCTGCTGTGTGGGCAGGGGTCCTCTCTGCTGCTGAGGTATCGTGGGCTTCGTCGGTGCTCCCGTGGCAGGAGCTACTCTCTGTGCTGCATGAACCTGCGCTGCGGGACAATCCTTCATCCGGTGTGAACTCGAACCACAGAATAGGCATACTCCAAGTCGTCTCCTACATACGTCCCATACGTGTCCTGGCTTTCTGCAGTAGCCGAAGGTCCGAGGGGCTGTCTCTGCTGTTCTCTGCTGCTGTTCGTGACGGGTTGTGGCTGATGTTGCTGTGTTGCGGTCTTCCTCGGAGTATTGGATTGTTTTGTCGATCCGGACTGGCTGTTGCCTCCTCCATAGGCGTCTCAGTCCCTCTTCTGCTTGTGCTTCATCTCCTTTTCTACATCCTGTGCAACTTTTAATATCCTCTCATATGTAGTGGCTTGGCTGGTGGCTACGGCTATGCGAATCTCATGTGATAGCCCCTTCCTGAACTTCTTGGCCTTGGCTGCAGGAGTCAAGGCATCTGCAAATCGACTGAGTCGGGAGAACTCAGCAGAATACTCGTCAATAGAGAGGTTGCCTTGTTCGAGGCTCTCGAACTCGTTCTCCAACTCCTCGCGGGCTGCCTCAGGATAAAACTTCGTCTTGAATAGCTCTTTGAATTCCTCCCTGGTCACGTCTGGCACAGTGAACCGGGGCTCATCCCTGTACCACATGTATGCAATGTCATAGAGCTGCATGCTAGCATTATCAATCTTCTGGTCTTCGGGAATTCGGGCCCCCGGAGATTGCGGTCCACATTCTCCAACCAGTCGTCGGCATAGAGAATTCCCTCCGTACCCTTGAATTCCCAGGGCCTGAGGTTTGTAAAATTTTTGGAGGTGCCGGGGCGCAGCGGGGGAGCCTCCCTAGCCTGAAGAGCCTCCCTCGTGTATCACAAAAAATGTCAGCTTGCCGCGTCTGGGAAGTCATGAGCTGCTATATGACCGCAAGAAGCGTGGCGTTGTCCAGCGCAGGTGCTGGAGGCAGAACTGATGCTTGATGCTGAAGAGGTGCTGTCTGCTGGAAGGGTACAGGCTGATGGAAGGGTGCTGGTGGAGGAAACTGTGCTGGTGGCGGGGTCGGCGAAGGGAATTGAGGAGGTGGTGGAATGTCATCACGGCGAAATCTCGTAGTCTGCGGCTGGAGAGTCTCGCCTAAGTAGGTGAAGCGACCTCCGTGAGTCGGTGGGGTTCCATTCGTGGAGGACCCACCAACATTTGCTGGGGGTTCGAGTGAGCAGGGTTCCTGCCTTGGTCCATCTAACTGGCACAAAGTAAAATCGTTAGTTGGTATGAAGATTCAAACAGGATGCAGATCAAAGGAATAATTGAGATCAAATGTAGAATCCAACAATTTTAGAATTGTGGAAATGATCCTAAAAGTCTACTTCCTACTCGCAAGCCTGTAGTAGTACATCTAAGTTGAGTACTACCATAAGTTTTGCTGTGTTCTGCAAAATTGGACCTGCATGGGCCACCATAAAAACGTGTCACGACCCGCACCCGGTATTTGGGCGTGAGCCGTGGGTACGTCCAGCCTACACCGCAGTATCGGCGGTAGAACGCTGTCTAGTCATCTCCACAATTCAAATACAACCACGCAGTTTATAGATTTTCACAAAAGATCAAGTTTGTATATCAATCTCATAGAAAATTATAAACACGATATCTAAAGTGAAAGAGACAAACTGATAACTGAAAAGATCACAAAGTGTAGAGACCAAGTATGATAGAAGAATGATCTCAATATAATCAAAATGTATCAAAGAGATGTCCACTACTCAACTCTCATAATCCATAAGTAAAATAAAATACAATCAAGAGTTTCTGTGAGCAACACATGCTCTATAAAATGCTGTATAGTTAATAATCTCCTGCGGAGGGTAGCCCCGCATCCAAGTCCTCCTGTATGCTCAGATCAGGGTCTTCCGTCTGCTCGTAAAAGGTAGTACAGAACTCCTCTAACTCATCACCTAAAATGTTGGTTATCCAGTCAGGATTGGAACAAGTACACATATGACCACTATCCGAGTCTTAACAGAATCATAAACATGTAAATAGCATATGAGAATGAAACTAGAAGGTAACTAGCATCATAGTATAAAAGGAAAGACATGAGACTCTATCAATGAAAAATATAGCTACTTATGAGAAAACATGTAAAATCATGGTAGCATGGCAAATGGTGAAAGACATGATAGAATAATAGGAATATCAACTAACTACGTGCATTGAAATACCGTTTTCGACATGTGAATGGCTAAGGGGTAAATCTGGCTCACTGCACGTGTCGTGTGCAGCTGCTATCGTTCAAGAATAGACATTTTGGGAATAGATTGGGTAGTTCACATGTCTACTAAGATATTTCCCCGCCCAACTAGTACTCATGGAATCAATCGTAAGTAGGGTAAGCAGGTAAAGCAGTCAAGATATAGAGTAAAACCATGATACTATCTCGTGTGACGATCGTGTCAATAAGCAGCAAGACATATGAAATAACAAGTAGAGAAACTATCAGAAACGGTAACAATCGATACATGCACTTGCATGTCGTCCCAAGCTGTGAGTATTGATCAAGTGAAGGGTTGGAGTCCAAGTAACCTGTTTTGTGAATTAAAACTTATCAACATGTGAACTGACAAAGTAAGGCTATTGGCAAAATTGCTAATTACCCTTACAAATCCAATTAGTCCTTAAATGACTTGGGTGGTTACTATTTTGGCAACCTCATAACCTATAGGTCTGCCTACAAGTGTCTTATGCCAAGGACCCTTTCCTTTATAAATTCTATATTCATATATGCCTATTCTTTCTATGAATCAGTGGTGCCCCAATGTCCCACTAATAGAGTACTATTTGGACCCTTGCCATTCCCTTGTTTACAGTCCTCAGTATAAAACATGGGGTGATTATACCCATCTATACTACCTGGTTCCAGTCCTTAGTATGCAGGTTATGATACTAATGTAGTGTTTGACTCACAGCCAGAACACACACGCATTAATACATTCAAGGGTCAGTCAAAGTGTAAGAATAGCCTAGGATTGGACACCTGTTCCTGTTTCAACTTTCACAATTCTATATACCTGGTTACATACGCACAGGTTCCCTTCACTATTCCTCCTTTCCTATAGGTGTTCTACTGAACATGGTTCATACTTGAACATCAATTGTCAACTTGCTATGGGTTCCTGTCATGTGATGGACATATATGGATGGTTACAGGTATAACAATAAGGTGGACCACATAGCAGGGGTGCTCATGTGATGTCTGTCATATTAAGGGATTTGAATATTTGTCTATCATCTGAACTATTGGAAAACTGTCTGTACATAATGGGTTCAACAGGCTGACATATGAGGATCTGGGCTGATTAACCAAGGCCCTAACCTTATGATACCAATCTCTAAGACACAGGTACCAATCTATATATATGGACAGGTCAAACATGGATGTCTAACAGGGAAATTGATACCAAGATCAAATTGGTTCGACTATTCATATATAGATAGCTGGACAAAGGAATTATTGGAACTATATCATCTTGCCTTTGAACGAGACATTCTAATATAAATGACTGCTTGCCATATAAATATACATAGGCCTGTATCAATTGGTCAATGTGACAGGACATGGGGTAGAGGCTGCTACGAGAGACACCTAGCTAACTGAACAGTAGAGTAGACTTCAGGGATATGAAAACCAACTCCCAGCCCTAATTGGTAGAACAGAGCTCTAAGCAGTCAAATAGGATATTTTCCATGCAATCAGTTGTACAACATAGCATGGTAAGTGAAGTAGTACGCACTACAACCTGGAGGACATCTGATCATAGTATGGACCTTAAGGGCATCACATAATATAACTCAATATAGGATGTCATGTAACTGCCATTTAATAAAGGTTGCTATATTCAATGACTATGGTATCCCCTCTTATAACTATCTCTGTTATTGTCTAACAAATTGTGTGCAGGTTGTATATCTGACAGTAAGCAGTGCCTAACATGATATTTGATAAAGAGGTACTCATCCACACCCAGGTCCTATTTAATTCTGAACTTGTAATACATATGCAATTTATGGCTGAAACTTCAGTCAATAATGGTATGAAGTGATGGTTTGGCATATACTTAAGACCAAGGGGTCAATTTTGTTGTGGAATAGCTACCTGGCTTGGTCACCCATGCTGTAGGTGTCTCCTGATACATTAACTGGTCCAATCAAGCCATCATTTGGCCAGGATTATAGGTATACTATCCTAACAGTTGGTGATCTGGATTAAGCATGTAAGTGGCATGGTTTGAACCTCACTTTGGTTCTGTTCTGTACTCAGGATGCAGGACTGGCATCTTGACTATGCAGGGCACCCATACTACTGGGACATGTGGAACATGATAGTGTCCTGATACTATAAGGTAGGGTGCAGGTATGCCATCACTCAGCGTCATATTGGAGAGAAGAAGGATACTTCCATGTTTAATATCAGTCCTCAAGTTTCACAAGACAGTACCCGCATAACAGTCTATGTGCATTACTATTGTGTACCTGATATCTATGTATGCAACAATAGGACCTTGTGTCTTCTATCACATTGGTCTAGTATACATACCCATCCCCTGTTCTACTGGTATAAGGTGACAACTATTGCTCGACCTGTCACATGGATGGAGGCCATTGCTTCCTAATATTGTAGGACCAATCCTGCATCTGCAACCAATCCATACTGTTCCTAAACATTGGTACACTCTGATATATTTAGGCATTCCCTTCTCTTTTGGTTACTTGACTAAGCCCCTGACATCTCATTCCCTTTTCTTGATCCCTACACAAGTACAGGTTATACAAGAATACCCATGTTGTGATACCCAGGTTCTTGTATGGCAAACAGTCGAACACCTACCCTTCCAACCTTGCATTAATCCCTAACAGTTGCTAGCAAGGCTTAATAGCTCTAATGATTTCGATTACAAATTCAGAACTGTGAAGGTGATGACATACCTGTCGAATGATTTGGTTGCTTCAACTCCAACTTAGAGAATTCCCTCGAGGTGCGGCAGAGAAGACTAGGGTTTGGCCCCAAGTCTCGAATCCCTTATTTATACTAGGGTTTGGGATAAATCAAAGAGATCGAGATTCAAATCCTCAATCTCTATCCAAACAGGATTCGTATCCAGCTCTCCCTCTCCCTTTCAAATATTGATTTGGCCGTTTAAAAATTTAAACTTTGAAATCTGCAACTAAGCCCTCCTATTTTACAAAAATTGGGAAAGGTCCTCCCCTGCTCTTATTTAATTACAAAGGGGTCTTATTCTATTTATATACATATACTTAGTCTTAATTATTTAGTGACTCAGATGTACCAATTTATAATTCAACAAAATTCAGTAAAAGGAGGAAAATTGAGGTCAAGGGATCACAGAGCATCATATCACCAGTTAAGAGAGTGTCCCAAGTTTCCTAGACGGACAGTTTAGGGAGCAGGAGCTAGGGCTCCGGTAGGCCCGCAGAAGGGACTACCCTTACTGACTCAGCAGCAGAGGTACATGCAGCATCAGCAGCAGGCCAGGGGAGGCCAGCAGGAGCGAGCTTTCACCAGGATAGTCGAGGAAGCTCAGGCCGTTGGAGATCTAGTTGCAGGTTCCGTTCTTTTGATTCAAATTCTGCAATTGCCTCTTATAACTGTCTTGAATTTCGATTCCCTCTGTTCATTGTTAGTTGATCAATTCTGTCCTGTTGTTCTTGTGTTATGTTTGATTTTTCTTCTGAGATGAATCATATGGGCTAGGTCACCTCAGTTATGGGATCTAGAATCTTCGATGGTCGTGTTTAGCTGGCATAGTGAGGACATATAGTCAGATTTAGGACGTATTTCTCGGGTGTGGGAATTTAAGGTTTTCGCTGCCAAGCATGCGGCAATGCAAAAATTTTAAATACCATGATTCTAGAGGTATGTGACTTAGTCGAAGACTCTGTGATTATCGTAAACTTGCTCACTAGCACGACGAAGATTCTGAGTATCATGATTTTGGACAGACGCATATGATTATCTGACGGTATGTTTGAGACTTTGATTGTGGGTGTTTGACCTAGAAGGACTACTACCATCTTAAATTTCGAGGACGAAATTTTTCTAACGTGTGTAGACTTGTAACACCCAGTTTCTAAAATGAGGGTAATTTTGAAATTTTATGTTTTATTTATTTAATTATGATATTTAATTAATAATATGATTTTTGGTGATTTTTAATCATTTTAAAACTATTTAAAAATTATGACTTATGATTTGATGTGCATCTAGTGAAACCGTAGAGACTGTCTGCCCTAGAGCCTAGCCATGTGATTAGGGTGTTTCAATTATCATTTTTAGTCTAGGGGTAATTTGGTCATTTTGACTTTTTAGAATTATTGATTTATTGTTGGATTGACGGTGGTTGATTTTGACTTTTGCTAGTTGTGACATAGGAGACTAACCTAAATGTTGACTCTAATTAAGGTGACTTGATTAGCATGGTGATACCCTAATCTAACTTAAGTCGACTTGGTTTTGACTTGAGTGATTTAGCTCTTGAGAAATTAGGAAGGATTTTAATGTTGGACTTAAGGCTAAAGTAGAGAGCCCATTTCTCATGTGACTTGGCCCATGGCCCATGACTTGTAACCCTAACCCTAATTTTCACTCATTAGGACCAGCCATAGGGCTTCCCCTCCCTATAAATAATCTCCTCCTTGAATGTTCTTGCCTCTTTTATATTATTCTCCATTTGGCAAAAACCAAGGTTTGTTCCCTTCTTCAAAATTTCCATTTTATTCATTTAACCTCCTTTTTCATCCTAGTCTTTTGTATTGGGTTCTAATTGGTGTTTATGGGCTGTTGGTGGAGAGCCATTTCAGTTTGGGACCAATTTGGAGCACTTGGCCATCAAGAAGAACCACCCCCTTTTGAAGCTTTTTCATACAAATTGCACATATAGGTAAATCCCTATTCCCTCCACCAAATTTTGTTTTCTTTGCATGGATAGGAAGCCCTAGGTTTCCCCTAGCCGTAGGTATTGGATTTGTGTCGATTCGTGTCCGTTTGGTGTCCGTATCGAACACGTATCATAGTGTGTAGCTAGGTGTTTGTTAAAATGTCATAAAGGATTTTATTTTCGATTTTTGAAAAACTAATTACATGAATTTGTAGCTCTAAGTATGTAGATTAATTTTAGTGAATGATGTTAGGTGTTTTGGTGTCGTTTTGTGTCAGTTTCTGGTGTTGGACACGCGTGCACGACACGAGCGCACTATCCTGCATCACGGGCAGGATATCTCGCTGTGTCGGACACGTAGACACGCCAAATTTTGGAAGGATGTCAGGGCACTGACTGACATCATCCTCCCAAAATTTGGGGCCATTTGGTGCAGTGTGCGAGGAGTTCTCCTCCTCGCACTGGCCGCACTGGCCGCGCGCGCGCTGTGCATGCGTAGAATTTAGCTACTGACACGCACGTTTACCTGACACGACACGTGTCTAGGACACGGTGCAGGGTGCTAGACCCCTAGCCCTACCCTAGACGGACATGTAGGCACGAGCACGAATTGTGTCGTGCCCTGTGTCGTGTCCTAGAGCGACACACACGCGTGCACGACGCTGTGTGCCTGTGCAAGTGTCTGTGTGTATTTCTAGACGTGGACACGCCGTGTCCAACTCTAGGGTGACACAAAAGATTCCTGGGAACACGTGCACATGTGTTTGATGTATTACCAACCTTCTAAACTGTTTATTAATTATTAATTTCAATTCGATTTTGGGAAATTCCTATTAGCCTGATACAATGTACAGTATGTTGAAATCAGAGAATTCGAATGTGTTAAACTGTTTTGGTTGATTTAAATTGTGTTGATTTTCATACTATGCATGTCTGTGTATTAACCAACATATTAGGGGTTTATATTAGCATGGGAAATTAGTTTTCGAAATGCATTTTTGACTGTTATTGCACACTGTTTTCCTGAAAATCCAAACTGCCATGTGATACTGATATTAATTTTTCCTGAGAATTTTTAAGGAATGTATTCAACTGTTTTGAATGATTAATTTGAATGTAGGTTCACCCACATACATCTGGAATTAGCTAATAGGTTAGGTTGTGATTAGCATGGATTTTAGTTTCCAAAATTTGTGTTGGGTTTCAAATTAAACTGTAAGACTGATACATGTTCAGGAATCAAATCTTGATTTCTAATTCCTGCTTTACAACTAATTTTGATACTTCAATTCCATGTAGATTCATTCACATTGTGTTAATTCACTGTTGACTGTTTCATGGGTGATATGGTTTTCGAAATTGGTTTTGGAAGTTGTAATATCAATTTGATTCATATATAGAAACTGCCACATGAGTACCTAAACCTGAGAATTAGACTGATTCCTGAGAACCTAAGAGTTTTCCCCTCTTATTCATCTGTGGACACACACAACTGAGATTGAGTTTTGAATATGGTTTGAATGTTAGATTGAAATGCAAAAATCTGGGATTTCATTGGGATTGGGATTGGTTTCATGAATGCTGAGAATGAATCACACACACATGAGATAACTGAGAACTTAATCACGAAGACACACACACACACACAAAAATCTGGGATTTTGTATACCCTGTTAAGACACAACATTAGCACACTCACACAAACACAGGCCACCCTCTAATGTACACACACAAATCTGAGAATTTCACATTGTTTCCCTGTTGACCTGAGACCTGGGGATATCACATATACATTGTTTACTTGAGAACTAATGTTCATTCACTCACCCAAAAAATCTGAGTTTACACACACATTCCTAATTAACTGTCATTCACTGATTTCCTGAGAACAGCCCCTAATGTGCAGTCCTATACATATAGGTATTACACACACATGTTACACACCAATGTCCCTATTTTCACATTAGCACACACACACATGCTCTCATGCTCTATACACTCTCATGTTTATATCACTCCCTGTTTTCAGGTTACACCCCGTTTCTAATGTACACACACATTCATGTAACTCTCACACACACTTTAGATTACATTCACACCCTATATCACTACACCATGTACACTTTCACACCCTCACTTGACACCATTCTACTTCATTCCCTCTCACAAATAACACTCACACATACACACTCTTATGACACTTGCTCACATGTACACACACATGAACACAAATGCATGATTTCCAGTTTCCTATGTATGTATATATATATATATATATATATATATATATATATATATATATATATATATATATATATATATATATATATATATATATAGGTGATACATATATTATCATGTAGCCTATATAATTATAATGTATATATAACATGAATGATGCATGCCTATATATATATATTGGGTGGTAGCCTATATACATAATGTATACATCTATATGTAATATTGAATGCCTAATATATATGTGTATATGTACTATGTGTGATGTTAGCTTAGCATATTGTTGTTGGGTCCTAGAATAGCTTGTTGGACTAGTATGGACTAGCTTAGACCTAGTATAACCTAGTTAGACTAGTATAGCCTTGATTAGACTTAGAATGGATAGTTGACCTAGTTGACCTAGTTTGACTAGTGTAGTTGACCAGAGTTGACCAAGAGTTGACTTTAGTCTAGTTCGACCTAGACAGCATGCAGATGCATTGTAGATTACATTTATCGTTCCCTGTATACATCTTGACTTGTGTTGCTCTAAATAGGAGTCAGATACCTCATCTCGGATAGTACATTTACTACAGCTATTCAGATACCAGGCGAGTACATTCTCTGATCATTTCATAACTTGTTTAGAATTATATTCCTGCTCTAGTTTACCTTATCTGATGCTGTCACGATATTATCACGGATTGGTACTATATGGATCCCTACATTGAGATGTTATCCCCCTCGGGTGCATCGGATACATCGTGTCGTGTGTTTCATGTACATCGTGTATTCCTCGCTCTCATGTTATTCATGTTTATCGTGTGTTTCATGTACATCGTGTATTCCTCCCTCTACAGTTTAATTTCATGCTTATAGTTTTTTCTGTGATTATTTGGTAATCATTTGATTACTCTAGTTCTATGGATTCATATGTTATTATTGTATTATCATTAGATACTCTATTTGTTATAGATTTTATGTGATTTATTAGTTTTCTAGTTGACTTGATTTATTTAGTTCTATATACCGTGTTCACCAGTTTATGGTCTTGCTTGACTTGACAGTGTAGTTATACTGGATTTGACTGTGTCTTAACTGAGTCGTACCTTGTCTCACCAGTACCTTGCTTGAGTCGTGTCATAGAACGAGTACGTATAAATGAACTGCTAATCCTTGTTATTGTTTCCTTGGCACCAGAGAGTCCACACTCGGGACGAGAGTATTTGCCTTGATCTGTTTACATCCGTGAGTCCACACTCGGGACGAGGATGTCGATTATTTGCACCAGACTCGGGACGAGGGTTGACTTGACTTATATCCGTGAGTCCACACTCGGGACGAGGATGTCGATTATTTATATTAGAGAGTCCACACTCGGGAGGAGGGTGTTGACTTGACTTGCACCAGAGAGTCCACACTCGGGACGAGGGTGCCTTGCCGTGAACTAACCAGAGAGTCTACACTCGGGACGAGGGTTAGTGATTAGAACTAACCAGAGGGTCCACACTCGGGACGAGGGTTAGTGATTAGTTCAAACATGCGGGTCCACTCGGAGCGAGGGTTTGGTTCTTCCATTGATCTCGTGTTCATTGTTCACTTGGCAGTTCATTAATATGTAGTTGTTCTAGTGTCACGACCCGCACCCTAGAGTAAGGGCACGAGAAGTGGGTACGTCTAGCCTACGCCGCAGTATCGGTGGTAGAACGCTGTCCTAGGTCAGAACATCTAACAATATAATGTTATGCAGTTTATACTCCCCGAATGGGGGTGATGTAGGAGAATGTAAACCCAATCACAACTAAGGAAGAAGAAGCATGATATGATATAGAACTCAAATAAAATACAGATGATCAGAAGAGTCTAAGTGTCTAAGATAACATCTCAACAAACATCCAGAATACAAGGTCTCAACTACAGAGTATGAAAGAATATATACAATCCAGATCTCAATGACAGAAATAAAGCCTAACTAAACTAGTCCCCAGACAACATAAGTAAGATAAAGCCTAACTAAACTAGTCTAGGAAGTAGGGGTAATGTCATCAGCTAGAGCTGGGTCCTCTTGAGAGTCCAGCTCACAAGTGTCGTCTAGGGCTGTCCTATAGAAGGTGTCAACATTGACCAGCCTCATCCGCGTCCTCTATAAACATTCAACGGTGCCCAATCAGGACGGAGTGAGCACAATACATCTAACAATATAATGTTATGCAATTTATACTCCCCGAATGGGGGTGAAGTAGCAGAATGTAAACCCAATCACAACTAAGGAAGAAGAACCATGATATGATATAGAACTCAAATGAAATACAGATGATCAGAAGAGTCTAAGTGTCTAAGATAACATCTCAGCAAACATCCAGAATACAAGGTCTCAACTACAGAGTATGAAAGAATATATACAATCCAGATCTCAATGACAGAAATAAAGCCTAACTAAACTAGTCCCAAGACAACATAAGTAAGATAAAGCCTAACTAAACTAGTCTAGGCAGTAGGGGTAATGTCATCAGCTAGAGCTGGGTCCTCTTGAGAGTCCAGCTCACAAGTGTCGTCTAGGGCTGTCCTATAGAAGGTGTCAACATTGACCAGCCTCATCCGCGTCCTCTATAAACATTCAACGGTGCCCAATCAGGACGGAGCGAGCACAATACATCTCAACAGTTCATAGCAGGTTAGAAAATATAATCATGCAGTAAAGTAAGATACAGGAAACTGAAAAAAAGTACAGAATATAAAAGAGATAGCTGTAATGGAAATATATATACTGTAAATAGAGAACTAACAGTGGCTAGTGAGTCAGAGTATAAGATAGACATGTGAATGGCATAGGAGATTCTGCTGAGACACTACGGAGGTGATCAGATGAGATACTACTTGGGTATTATTCATATGCCTACTTCTACTCCCCCGTACCCCCAGTCAATACACAAGGATCCAGCCAGGTTATGTTACGATCCATGCAATGGCCCACAAGGGGTGATACATGGTAGGCCCATAAATGGGTGATTCATGGAAGACTATGTGATCATGAGAGTACATGTCACAAGTGATCAATGAACTATGAAGCATAGTGATACTCAATGTAAGTGAAACACACAGAACATGTAGTATCCGATGCTCCCTGAGGTGAGGGTAACATCTCAAGAAAGGATCCATATAGTACTAATGTCACGCCCCAGAACCAGAATACTGGAGAGCGGGGGCAGACATAGCCAGCTACGTATAACGGAGTGGAATCCACGCCGCTATACGGTCATGGCTGTCTAGATATGTGAGGGTTTCACTACAATCCATCAGTCTCTTAAGGTCATAAAATAGCCTATTGTCTCAATATCAACCAACTAGTAATAATCACAAGATGTCAGAGCATCAAATACATAAATATAAGGCGTCCCAAATATTACATATCAGATGATCATGAAGCTAGTCGTACAAGATGTAAGGACTAGCAAGAGTTCAGTCATACATGATCAACCCCCGGGGCTTGTCAATCATGTTACAGCCCGTAGGCAGACAATAAGTAAAAGTTGCAACCGAGCTAACACTTGCTCGTCGGCTAAACGCCTCAAAAGAATAATTTACAATATTACAGTGGGAGAACAAAAAAAAACCTACTCGATGCCCTGGTTACGCCTGGTGACCACCATCGGGCTGGAAAGCAGGGAGATCCTTTGGTGCTGCTCCGGTATCTGGCCATACAAAACTAGCTGGGTCAGACCCCAGAAAGAGCAAGTGCCACAAAGGAGGTTTCACTTAAGGACTAAAACCAATAAATCATTAGCATTCAACAGGTAAGAAAATAATAAGTAACACAGTTTGGGGTTTGTGCACTACCAATGCACTTATCCCAATCAGAGAAAATAACTAAGTGAAGCATCATTGACATAAAAGAACTGGAGAATCATGCTAAATAAAACATAGCGGACAATATATGAAGAGAAACGAAGAAGAAACATGGTAAGTGATATATAAAAGACATTCTTGTACAGAATCAATAAAAGATAGGACATATGAAAAAGCATGGCAGGATGATATACGATGAGATAACCATGGGACTATTCAGATAGCTAGGTTACAACCCGTAAACCAAACAAGGACCGGGGTTGTAACCCTTCGTCTGAACGGAACTTGGTTTCTCTCACCATTTATCGGCAAGATGAATATAAGAAATCAGGTCAAGTAACAATCTGGAGTGACAATCATTATAGTGACAATCTGGAGTGACAATCATTATAGTGATAATCTGGAGTGACAATCATTATAGTGACAATCTGGAGTGACAATCATTCTGGTACAATCCTGCAATCAATCAATTCTAGACAATACCATACTGGACCAGACTCCATCCTTTCAATCACGGCCAATCATTGCCTACGGCTTTCTACATTAACTAACTAGGTTTGTCACAATCCTAGTTACTATCAAGATGCAATGAGATGTTCCACCAGCCACAAGCCCTGCAGCTAATCCAGGTTATCCAGGCGACTGGGATTCATTAAGCAATTATCAAGAGTTATTAGGTGTGCCCCACATGACAGTGGGCTGGAAATGTGCCCTACTCGACGGCAGGCTACAAGTCCAACAATTGTGGCCGGGATAACGGGATCGCCTGTAACTGGGGAAAATCTCTCATGACTACTGAATTATTCTAATCATTAACCATAGTTTATTTCAATAGGTACCCCTGACCGTGGTACTCAGGAGTCCCATCCTAGACATGGTGCGAGACTGGACAAGTGGATTTAACAAGCAAGCAAGAAAGAACCACCCACGGTGTCAAGACAAGTCAAGCTAAGTTATCAGGTCATGTCAAGTCAGGAGTGCGCCACGACGGGCCACTATTATGTCAGGTTGGTCATGTCAGGAGTGCACCACTACGGGTCACTGTCGTGTTATGCAAGTTCATTGCCATACCATGCCATGTACAATAGTCATTCCAACATATTAAGTAAAATCAAGTTCATGACAAAAGGCGTAAGGATATAAAATGGACGTAAAATATCTAATAAAATATCAATATAAGGGCTATAGAAGAGCCAAGCTTAGATAAATAAAACCAAATCTCCAAGAGCCAATAGATTGCGCAAGGGGTCAGGGGGGTTGGATTGCGCAGGGGTCAAGTGCACCAGGGGCCAACTGCGCAGGAGTGAGCTGCGCATGGGTCAGATTGCGCAGAGGATGGATTGCACAGGATCGGGTTGCGCAGCAATGGGTTACGCAGCAATGGATTGCGCAGAGGATGAGCTGCGCAGCAATAGGTTGCGTAGAGGATGGATTGCGCAGCAATGGGTTGCGCCAGCACTGGACTGCGCCAGCACTGGATTGCGCAGCAATAGATTGCGCCAGCACTAAAGAGCACTGGACTGGCTAGATGGACTGCGCCAGCGCTAAAGAGCACTGGACAGGCTGGATTGCGCCCGGGACAGAAGATCATCTTCCCCAAAGCTGAGAGCAATGGCCATGGAATTTCGAAATTTTCAAAAGACCATAACTAGGTCAAATCTCAATGAAAATCTACTTTACAAAGGTCTAAATTGTGTGAAATTAAATTCTCTTTAACATGGAACAATCAAAACATGAAAATGAACAAGTTTTATAGATCAAATCCACCAAAATCTGAAAATACTTCAAACCTAGATCTACAAAATTCCAAGCTCCAAATGGAGAAAACTCAAGTTCTAATGTTACTTAGAATGAGCTAATAAAGCTATTAGACAAATAAAATGTAGCCCTTAAGTTATAGCAAGATGCAACTTGCCTAGAGCTTGGGTGTAGGTGGAGAGGAGGAAGAAGAAGAAAAATAAAAATGAGGAGAGAGAGAGGAAGTTTGATATTTATGGGAGGGGGTGGTTGACCATGTCAAACCAAAATAAACCGAACCAAGCCAAGCCAAGTCATGTTGAACCAAGTCAAGGCCAATAACTCTCTCTAGCAATTTAAACCAAATAAATCATGAAATAAACCCAAGCTTCACTAATCCAAAATAATAAACCAATGAACCATTAAAACCAATTGAACTGTTAATGCCAATAAAAATCAAGCCAATACAAAATAAACCAAGGTAACTAATCATGACTAAAATAAAATAAAATATGGGTCCAAAACACGTATACGTACACTAAATACGTATCACGAATTTGGGACATTACATCCTACCCACCTTAAAAGAATTCTGTCCTCAGAATTTAATCAAGAGACTAGAGATGTAAGGGAAAGCTATTCTATCATAGGCAATCTACCACTATCAATCAATCATACAATCATTCATGCAAGCAAGGATTCGAAACGTAAGGCATAAGGAAGATATTACACCCTACGAGTCAAACCAGCCGGGATGACCTGATCAGATATCATCCTCATGCTTCCAAGTTTGACTCTCCCAAAGAGGGATGACTCTAAGCAACACGGACTGAACTGATAGTCTTGTGCTTGAGGTCTCTCTCTTTGGTCAAATATGGATACGGCCTCTCCTCATACGAAAAGGTTACGGTTATTGGTACCAACCCTTTCGAATGATCTAGGATATGGCTCGGGTCTGGGATGTTCCGTCGCAATCAGGATACATGAAATACATCATGCACCCCGCAAAACAACGGTAGAAAAGCAAGATGAGAGGACATATATACCTCTCGGCCGATTCTGAACCTGAGCCTGGGCTAGGGCAAACTGCCGCGGGTTCTGTTGCTGGAAGGTCTGGACCTGAGTCGGCAATGGCCTCGGGAACGGAAACTGCTGCTGCTGGTGAACGGAAGCCGGTACTGGTGCTGGTGCTGGTGCTGGTGCTGGTGCTGGTCCCCTAACCGAGGGACTAGATACTGTCGATGTTGAATCAACTCTGAATGGGCAGGACCCCACCCTATGGTCCGGTGCTCCACACAATAAATACAATCCCAACGCCTTGCGACACTCTGCTACCACGTGTCCAGGCTTCCCACAATAAGAACAGCCCACGGCGGAAGACTGCGCTTGCTTCTGTTTCTGCGGAGAGTACGTCGGGGTTGAGTGCTGGTCCGACGTAACTGAAGCTGCTCGCCTCGGAGCTCCAATAGTTAAAGTCCTAGCTGCTGGAGGTGGTGCCGAAGACTGGTTCATCTGACTATGGAACCGCTTCCGACCTCCAGTCCTGTCCACTATTCTCTGGGAGGTATACTCGTGCCTCCTGGCTGCCCTCAGTATTGCATCAAAGGTCTGATGCTCAAACTGTTCGACTGCCAACAAAATGTCCAGGTGAAGTCCTTGCTGAAATCGCTGGACTCGATCATACTCGGTTGCCACCAAGGTGGGAGCAAACCGACTAAGCCTAGAAAACTCGGCCGCATATCCGTCGACCGTCCTTCACATCTGCTTCAGGTTGCTGAATCTGGTCTGTAGATCGTATCGAGCCACAGCATCGAAGTACTTGGTCTGGAATCTCTCTCTGAATACGGTCCATGAAATAGGGGCCACTAATCCCACGGCCTGTGCAGTCCACCAGCTACGGGCAAGATCTAATAACTGCAGGCGCACCACGGCCACCTTCTCGTCTTCGGGAGTCTTGGCTGCTTCTAGAATTACTTCAGTATCCTGAAGCCAAGCATCTGCGGCGATCGCATCTTTGCTGCCATCGAAGAATGGAGGGTCCAGGCGCTTGAAACTGTTCGCTGCACTGTTCCCTCGGGGACCACTTCTATTCAGAGCATCTTCCACTGCCTGGTGCAAGGTATCTCCTCTACGATCCTGGGAAGCTAACAAGGTCCTGACGAGACCCACCCAAGTGCCATCATCGGGCTCTGCAGGCTGAACAGGCTGAACTAGTGGCTCGGGATCCCCGGTAGGCATAACTCTAGAAGCCACTCCTGAATGCTGGGCTTGATCCCCAGGTTGCTGCTGGTCCATGGGAGGTGCTCCACCTTGCTGATCAGCCGGTCCATGAACAATACCGTTGAAGAAGACGACATAGGAAACAATAAGGAAGGACCAGGACAGATCAACGATAACAAGCATGTGATCAGGACAAGAATTCAGAGATTCGGAGAATACGAACAGAGATCAAGGACGGGTACTGATTGAGACATCTATCCGGTAAACACTCACACATCTTGATTGACAAGACCTGCATGGGCCACCACTTAAACCATGTCACGCCCCAGAACCAGAATACTGGAGAGCGGGGGCAGACATAGCCAGCTACGTATAACGGAGTGGAATCTACGTCGCTATACGGTCACGGCTGTCTAGATATATGAGGGTTTCACTACAATCCATCAGTCTCTTAAGGTCATAAAATAGCCTATTGTCTCAATATCAACCAACTAGTAATAATCACAAGATGTCAGAGCATCAAATACATAAATATAAGGCGTCCTAAATATTACATATCAGATGATCATGAAGCTAGTCGTACAAGATGTAAGGACTAGCAAGAGTTCAGTCATACATGATCAACCCCCGGGGCTTGTCAATCATGTTACAGCCCGTAGGCAGACAATAAGTAAAAGTTGCAACCGAGCTAACACTTGCTCGTCGGCTAAACGCCTCAAAAGAATAATTTACAATATTACAGTGGGAGAACAAAAAAAAAACCCACTCGATGCCCTGGTTACGCCTGGTGACCACCATCGGGCTAGAAAGCAGGGAGATCCTTTGGTGCTGCTCCGGTATCTGGCCATACAAACTAGCTGGGTCAGACCCCAGAAAGAGCAAGTGCCACAAATGAGGTTTCACTTAAGGACTAAAACCAATAAATCATTAGCATTCAACAGGTAAGAAAATAATAAGTAACACAGTTTGGGGTTTGTGCACTACCAATGCACTTATCCCAATCAGAGAAAATAACTAAGTGAAGCATCATTGACATAAAAGAACTGGAGAATCATGCTAAATAAAACATAGCGGACAATATATGAAGAGAAAACGAAGAAGAAACATGGTAAGTGATATATAAAAGACATTCTTGTACAGAATCAATAAAAGATAGGACATATGAAAAAGCATGCCAGGATGATATACGATGAGATAACCATGGGACTATTCAGATAGCTAGGTTACAACCCGTAAACCAAACAAGGACCGGGGTTGTAACCCTTCGTCTGAACGGAACTTGGTTTCTCTCACCATTTATCGGCAAGATGAATATAAGAAATCAGGTCAAGTAACAATCTGGAGTGACAATCATTATAGTGACAATCTGGAGTGACAATCATTATAGTGACAATCTGGAGTGACAATCATTATAGTGACAATCTGGAGTGACAATCATTCTGGTACAATCCTGCAATCAATCAATTCTAGACAATACCATACTGGACCAGACTCCATCCTTTCAATCACGGCCAATCATTGCCTACGGCTTTCTACATTAACTAACTAGGGTTGTCACAATCCTAGTTACTATCAAGATGCAATGAGATGTTCCACCAGCCACAAGCCCTGCAGCTAATCCAGGTTATCCAGGCGACTGGGATTCATTAAGCAATTATCAAGAGTTATTAGGTGTGCCCCACATGACAGTGGGCTGGAAATGTGCCCTACTCGACGGCAGGCTACAAGTCCAACAATTGTGGCCGGGATAACGGGATCGCCTGTAACTGGGGAAAATCTCTCATCTACTGAATTATTCTAATCATTAACCTTAGTTTATTTCAATAGGTACCCCTGACCGTGGTACTCAGGAGTCCCATCCTAGACATGATGCGAGACTGGACAAGTGGATTTAACAAGCAAGCAAGAAAGAACCACCCACGTGTCAAGACAAGTCAAGCTAAGTTATCAGGTCATGTCAAGTCAGGAGTGCGCCACGACGGGCCACTATCATGTCAGGTTGGTCATGTCAGGAGTGCACCACTACGGGTCACTGTCGTGTTATGCAAGTTCATTGCCATACCATGCCATGTACAATAGTCATTCCAACATATTAAGTAAAATCAAGTTCATGACAAAAGGCGTAAGGATATAAAATGGACGTAAAATATCTAATAAAATATCATATAAGGGCTATAGAAGAGCCAAGCTTAGATAAATAAAACCAAATCTCCAAGAGCCAATAGATTGCGCAAGGGGTCAGGGGGGTTGGATTGCGCAGGGGTCAAGTGCACCAGGGGCCAACTGCGCAGGAGTGAGCTGCACATGGGTCAGATTGCGCAGAGGATGGATTGCACAGGATCGGGTTGCGCAGTAATGGGTTACGCAGCAATGGATTGCGCAGCGGATGAGCTGCGTAGCAATAGGTTGCGCAGAGGATGGATTACGCAGCAATGGGTTACGCCAGCACTGGACTGCGCCAGCACTGGATTGCGCAGCAATAGATTGCGCCAGCACTAAGAGCACTGGACTGGCTAGATGGACTGCGCCAGCGCTAAAGAGCACTGGACAGGCTGGATTGCGCCCGGGACAGAAGATCATCTTCCCCAAAGCTGAGAGCAATGGCCATGGAATTTCGAAATTTTCAAAAGACCATAACTAGGTCAAATCTCAATGAAAATCTACTTTACAAAGGTCTAAATTGTGTGAAATTAAATTCTCTTTAACATGGAACAATCAAAACATGAAAATGAACAAGTTTTATAGATCAAATCCACCAAAATCTGAAAATACTTCAAACCTAGATCTACAAAATTCCAAGCTCCAAATGGAGAAAACTCAAGTTCTAATGTTACTTAGAATGAGCTAATAAGCTATTAGACAAATAAAATGTAGCCCTTAAGTGATAGCAAGATGCAACTTGCCTAGAGCTTGGGTGTAGGTGGAGAGGAGGAAGAAGAAAAAAAATAAAAATGAGGAAGAGAGAGGAAGTTTGATATTTATGGGAGGGGGTGGTTCACCATGTCAAACCAAAATAAACCGAACCAAGCCAAGCCAAGTCATGTTGAACCAAGTCAAGGCCAATAACTCTCTCTAGCAATTTAAACCAAATGAATCATGAAATAAACCCAAGCTTCACTAATCCAAAATAATAAACCAATGAACCATTAAAACCAATTGAACTGTTAATGCCAATAAAATCAAGCCAATACAAAATAAACCAAGGTAACTAATCATGACTAAAATAAAATAAAATAAAATATGGGTCCAAAACACGTATACGTACACTAAATACGTATCACGAATTTGGGACATTACAACTAATCTGTGTGACCAACGTGACAGCATCAAGTAAAGTAATCTAAAGCAGGAAAATAATTCTAACATGATATGAAATGATCAGAGAATGTACTCGCCTGCTATCTGAGTGTCCGGATGAAAAGTACTGTCCGAAGAGAGGTGTCTGGCTCCTAATCAAAACAGCACAAGTCACAACAAGTCCAAAATGGTAATATGAAATTCTACTATGCATTCTACATGATTCTAGGTCAATCTAGACCCAAGTCAACTCTTGGTCAACTTTGGTCAACCCTATAAGTCAAACTAGGTCAACTAGGGCTAACCAAGTCTAAACTGGTCAAATTAGCCTATGCTAGTCTAACTAGGTCTAATCAAGACTAAACAAGTCTAACTAGACTCTCACTAGGCAAACAGACACACCATAGGCCATGAGCCCTAGGCTATAGGCTATATCATGCACAAGCCAAACCCACATATCATATATTAACATATCTATACATATATCTAAATATAATACACACACATATTATAATATAGGATACCTATATATCATCTCACATAATATATATACATGTATATATGTATATACACATATATAGGGATAGAAAGGGCAATGCATTTGCTCATGTGTTCAAGTGTGTGTGTGTGAGAATACAAGAGAGTGTCACTTGAGTGTGAGATAGACATGTGTGTGTGTGTTAGTGAGACATGAGAGTGCACAAGAGTGTGTGTAGATTTCCTGAAATAGTAGAGTGTAGTAAATTCAGTGTTGTGTCCAGGGTTCACATGAATATGTATAACCAGGGAAAAGGGGAAATCAGTGTAATAATAGGAAATATCAGTTGTGTACAGAAAACAGGGTGGTGTTCCTGTGTCAATAGGAGTATCAGTGAATACATTTGTGCGTGGGAAATAGGAAAACAGGAAAAACATGAAACAATGTAGTGTTAGGAATATATGTGAAAACATGTGAGATTTGAGCGTGTGTGAAGGATGTATGCCACAGGATTTTAACAAACATTGGAAAATATTGACAGGTAATAAGAGGACCTGTGTTCCCCAGGAATGACAGTGTGAGTGTGTGATTTCTGGATTGAACTAACAGTGAAACATGTGTTCATACATGGCATTTTATCTCAAGAATCAATGTACAGGAATTTTGTGTACATGTGTTCAGTGTTCTCAGGTTTTAATTCCAACTTGACAGTTCAAACAAATGTAAATCCAAACACACACATTGAACTCTTAGTTTATAGGAAATTTTAAAGAACATTATATACCACTAGTTCTCATTCAAAATCCCTACACAATTCTCCACATGAAACCAACATCCCAACTCAGGAAATCATCTCAGGCCAGAAATTTAAAGAACAAATTCAAGTTTAAAACCAAGGAATAAAAATGGGAAAACCAAATCAGGATTTCATTACTTCCATGTGAATTCGAAATACCCATAATCCAACATGTTATTTAATGATCAGAAATTTAAGCCATAACAACTTCACATGATATCCAACATTTAGAAGTAGATGGAATAAAAATAGTGAAATAGTTCTGATATGCTACAGTGTCAGGAATACCCATTCCCATCGAAAATCGAATCCTCCTTCGACAAACTTAACACAAAAGAAACCTAACATGATACCTCAGACAATTTAACCATAGATAATTTACAGGATACTAACATTTAATGCAATTCGAAATAAAGAACAACCCATAACTCACTGATACATCCATGTATCAGCCGAATAGGATATTCCCTATCCCATTATTAAACTAACAATTAACCAATAGAAATTATGGTGGTAATTAATAACTGTTGTGTGTCAGTGTCATACATGTATTGTGGTGTCCAAAATCAGGACACAGACGTGTCCAAGCACTTCTTAAACCAGTGTACACTAAACAGTTCAGTGGCTGTGCTCCCGTGTCCAGTGCGGGTCAGATTCCTCACTCGACACAAAACCAGGGGACACGAGACTTGGGGAGTGTCGTGTCAGACGCTGTCCCGAGCTCCAAGTCAAAGGACACGTGCCTACGTGCCCTAGATAGCTCGTACGAGCCTGCTGGCAGCAGGGCAGTCCACTGCGCGCGCGCGGGCGTGTCCACGAGTCTAGTATCGACACGAACTGGACTCGATCCATGTTCAGTCGTGTAGAAATCAATAAGCCACATAAAACCTAATTTCCTATTCAAAAACATTTCTAAAACAGGGTCGAAATGCCCACTGTGGTATTTCGTCGAACACTAATGAACCTAGACTGATACGTGTCCGATACGGACACGTAAAGGACACGAAACCACATGAAACCTATTCCTACATTTAGAGGACACCTAGGGCTATGCAACCATGCTAAGAAATCAAAAATCTAATGGTAGAATAGGAAGTTACCTATGTGGTGCTCTCCTCAAGAAAGCTCAATAATGGAGATCCTTTCTAGCTAGCTCAAAGCCCCAATAGAGTCCAAAACTGAAGTTAACCTCCACCAACAGTAGGAGAACAAAAATTAGGTTACAATGCAAGAAGCTTGAATGAAAATAGATGAGTTTTGATCAAAATAGAAAAGGTTGAAGGAAGAACAATCCTTGCTCTTGAAAAAATGGAGGAATGAACAAAAGAGACAAGAAAATTTGAGAGGCATTAAATAGGGGATGGGTGTGGATCCCTAGGCCGGCCCATTTTTCTAGGGTTAGGGTTTTGGGATGAATCTAAAGGCTCTCATTCCATCTAGCCTATTCAATGGCCTAGAATCTAGGTCTCCCCTTATCAAGTTGGAACCTATACATTCTAACCAATCATGACTTAACCCAACTAACAAATGCTAACTAAAACTTAATGGCTAACTAGAATAGCTATGACTAATCTAGGTTAGGTCCAATCTAGGTTAGGCTAATCTAAACCACATGGAAATCAATAAACTAGTATTTAAATCACACCATTCTAATTAATCATTTAAATTCCTAATAAAATAATTAAATTCAAATAATTCAAAAATGACAAAATACCCTCAAACTAGATATATGGTAGTGACATCTAGCGTTCGTGTCCGTGTTCGATTCGTAGTCATTTGTCGTGTTCCTGTTTTCTTGTTTATTTTCTTGCGCATGATAAAACTGCTAGATAGGCATGTTTTTAGTATCTTTCTATGTCCTCTGAGGACCTGATGATCTCTTCAGGTTAGTGATTGCGTGGAGTTAGTTAGCAGTTCTGGATGGCAGATGATTATGACACTTGTGGGTTTCAAACGATTACAATATTGCTTGTGAGATTCAGGTATTTGTCAGTGATATTACGTTGTTATCCTCTCGTGCTTTCCTTTCAGTATCATGCGATATTCTATTTATTGATTCAGTTTATAGACTCTTGTTATCCTTGGAGTCTTATCGGACATTTATGCTAGTGGGTTGCAGACCACGACCCATAATGTTCATTCATATTTTGCACACTTATTGTGGATTTGAGATATAGATTAAATTGCCATGATTTGGCAGTATACCCTAGCCTTGCCAGCGTTTATGTATTCGAGTCAGGCTGGAGTCCGCTTGATGCGTAGCTGGCTTGCTCACGAGCACGCGTCCGAAATGCGGGAACGGGTGTGACTAGACAACAATATGGTTAAGTCACATTGAGTTGCGAGGCACGGTCTCAGTATGGATACACAAATGGAGCTAGGGCACGACCACGTTGTTGCGACACAAAGTTTGGGCAAGTTACTAACTCGAGACATGTTTTCCCATTGGTCATGGTCAAACCTGATTTTAATACTTGATCAAACTCTGTCTCGATATAAATGCAGGTCAACTCAGATGTTTACCTACGACGTTTTGGACATGCTCAACAATGGATCTCTACTTTGTTCATGACTGAAGCCGTTTGCCACTCCAAATGTACTTCCTGTTAAGCAATGTAATTTTTCATTTATTGAGTCTAGGAATACATTGTACACCGAGTCGTACTGGCAAATAGGCTATCTGAAAACGTTTTTCAAAACCATCCTATTCTTTTACAAATGACCTACGTTTTTGAAAAACATTCTTTTTACAAAAAGCTTCTGAAGGTTTTTCAAAAAGCCAAAAATTGATTTTCTCAAAAATGAACTGGCAAAACCCCAGCAGAACTCGGCAAGAGTTCGGCCAGAGTTCGGCCTTTTGGAACGTTAGATTTTTGAACTTGGTCATCCTTCAGTTGCGGTTTGTTACAAAGAGTTCTGTCCGAATTCTGTCCAAATTCTGTCAGAGTTCTGTCTTTGGAAAAACTATAAATAGAGAAGTATTTCGATCATTTCAAATCACCAATTCACTTTCAATCTCTTCTCTTCCTGAGCTTACATTCTTCCAAAGAGTTCTTAAAAGCTTTCATTTTCAAATCCCAAGCCAGTTACAATCCTCTAGTCGATTTGTCAGTGCGGTACAGTCTAGAAGTTTCAGAGCGATTGTAATCAGAGGCTTGATAGAAGATACAACTCTTCACAATTGAAGTTGGTCGAGTTCTTCGTATCAAAACTCGCGTCTGTAGAAGTTGCAAGGACTTCGTATGAAAACTTGCGGGATTTTCCAATAGTGGATTCAACTGGAAGCTAGAGTTTTTCGACTGGACTAGTCCTCACAAGAGAGAAACCAGTATAAATCTCGGTGTTTGCGTTTGCCTTCTGATCACTTTTAATTTCTGTCATTTACTTTTGTGATTATTATTATATCTGTGATCTAACTGCTAACAAGTTTTTAAATTAGCAATATTCCGCTGCCTACTCTATTCACCCCCCTAGAGTATTCTGCTTTACGATTTCGTTCCTACAATTGGTATCAGAGCGGGTTATACAGGTAAAGCAAGGTAAAATTGCAGTTATATTCAATTTTATATAGATCACAACATTACACATGGCAACTGTAAAATTCACAAGTGAAGGCCAAGGCACAAACAGACCTCCACTGTTTGACGGTACAAACTACACTTATTGGAAAACACGTATGAGTTTCTTTCTGAAATCTCTTGATTTTGACTTATGGTCTGTAGTTATTGATGGCTATAAAAAGCCACCTCGTATTAATGTTGATGGTGTTTTAGTTGAAAAATCCCATGACAAATATACAGAGGAAGAAAAAAAAAGGCCAGTCTTGACGCACGTACTATTAACGCTTTATTTTGTGCCTTAGACAGAACTGAATTCAACAGGATGTCTACTTGCACAACATCAAACGAAGTGTGGAAACTTCTCAAAGTAACCCACGAAGGAACAACACAAGTCAAGGAGTCAAAGATCAGCTGACTTACTCAGGAGTATGAGGCATTCAAAATAAAGCCAAGTGAATCAGTCACTCAGATGTTTACAAGATTCTTAGATATTATAAATCCTCTGTCTTCACTAGGCAAGATTACAGTAACCATGAGAAGATTCGCAAACTTCTACGAGCCCTTACAAAGAACAGGATTCTAAAGGCTACTGCAATCATTGAAGGAAACGACCTCTCAACAATGTCTCTAGAAACACTCATAGGTAAGCTACTCACTCACGAGTTAGAACTTCAAGACTTTGAAGATGCTACACCAAAGGAGAAGTCAGAGAAGACGATCGCTCTCAAGGCTCAATATAGAAGAACCATCGAAGATGATTCCGACGATAGCGACTCTGACTCTGAAGATCAAGCTCTTCTGGTAAGAAAATTCAAGAAGTTCATGAGTTTTAATAGGAGAACAAAAGACAGCAACAACAACAACAATGGAAGATCCTATTTCCTAAGGATGTAAGAAGAAAGGACACATGAAGAAAGACTGTCCAACAGTATCATCATCAAAGAAAAATAGCAAATATGACAAAGGCTACCTAAAGAAATCGACATCAAGAAAGTACGCCAACACAAGCATATGGCTTGAAAGTGAAGCCAGCGACTCAGAAGATGAACAATCAGATGATGCTGCAAATGTGTGCTTGATGGCTTACGATCAGGTTATCACTAATCCTCTATTTGACCCTTATGATGATTTCACCTTTGAGCAACTATGAGAGGCTTTCAGTGAACTGTTAGATGATTACAGGAAACTGCATAGCAAATATGAAACCTCTAAGAAGGTACTCAAAGAGTACAAAGGTGAAATAGGAAGACTTAACGACCTACTAGATCATGTTAGAGATAGTGACTCTTCAAATGAGTCTGGTGAGCTTTCTTCTATTAAATTGTTGTTACACGAGACTGTTAAGCTATCCGAAGAAAAAGACCAAACTATTATCCAGTTAAAGGAAGACCTATCTAAGGAGAGAAAAAGTCTCCAGTGTGCACAGGTCAGATTAGAATCACTCACATCTGACTATACTAGATTATATGACACTTCCAAAAAGTTGGAAATTAGTTTAGGAAAACGGCCTGAAGTTGTTGCTTCCTATTCTAACACGTGTCAATTACCGAATCATCGGAACACGCCCAACATTGTCAGACCAAACCAAACCAAGACTATGCCCAAGAAGACTAATAGGCATGCATTCTTCTATACTAGAAAACCAAAACCTACCAATCATGCACCTCATACTACTTTCAACACTCAACATGCTAAATGTCATTATTGTGACCTCATTGGTCATATATCTTCTGCATGTAGAATCAGAAAGTTAGTAGATTAAAATATTTATACATGGATACCAAAAACTAACTAGTCAGGACCCTACAAGAAATGGGTACCAAAAGTTTCATCTGCATATTATTGTAGGTGGGACGCCCTTCACATGCTAGGAGCAAATGGATCCTCGACAGCGGTTGCTCACGACACATGACCAGTGACGCTTCATTTTGCAACACTGTCGAAGAGGAATAAAGAATGATACGTCTCCTTCGGTAATAATTTGAGAGGGTACATAATCGGTATCGGCAACATTGGTAAGGCTCCCTATCCAATGATTAAAGATGTTTGTCTTGTTACCGAGTTAAAGCATAATCTGCTCAGCATAAGCCATTTAGCTGATCACGGTTATGGTATTAACTTCATAAAAGATAAATGTACTATAATTGATAGTTCAACTGGTAGCGCTATATTTGAAGGTATTAGGGAAGACAATATATATGTATTCTATTTGTTGGAAGATACTAAACAGCAGGTAGATGTTTGATGGCCAAAAGCATTAAGAGTCAACTATGGCATATAAGACTCGGTCATGCAAACATGGATACAATTTCAAGATTATCTACGAAGAAGTTGGTACGCAGGTTACCGGATATCTCTTTCAAGAAGGATACGGTATGTAGTGAATGTGAAAAGAACAAAGCTACGAAATCCGCATTCAAATCCAAGAACGCTGTAAGTACCACTAGACCTTTACAATTGTTGCATATGGACTTATTTGGACCCAGCAGAATTGCTAGTCTAGGTGGTAAGTTGTATGCATTTATCATTATAGATGACTTCTTTAGATATACATGGGTTTATTTTCTTGCACGCAAGAACGATGCATTATCAGAATTCGTCACCTTTTGCAAGAAAGTATAGAATGAAAAAGGATTCATGATTACTCACATTCGTAGTGATCATGACGACGAATTTGGGAATGCAGAATTCAAGCAATTTTGTGACACATACGGTTATTTGCATGAATTCTCTTGCCCTAGGACTCCACAACAAAATAGAGTTGTGGAACGTAAGAACAGAACTCTATCTGAAATGGCTAGAGTTATGTTAAACCACTTTAGTCTACCTAGATACTTATGGGCTGAAGCTGTAAATACAGCATGCTATATTCTTAATAGGGTTCTAATTCGACCTATATCGAAGAAGACTCCCTATGAATTATGGTTTGATAGAACACCAATATCTTATTTCAAAATCTTTGGTTGTAAATGCTTTATTCTTAATACTAAAGATAATTTGAGTAAATTTGATGAAAAGGCCGATGAAGGTATATTTTATGTTATGTAGCAAAGAGCAAAGAATATAGAGTCTTCAACAAGAACCATGATCATTGAAGAATCTATCAACGTCAAGTTTGATGAGCTAAATCAACACTTAGACGATGATGACAATGAAGACATAATCGCACCAAGTACAGCTACTGCAAAACCTTCACACAAAGATGTGGAACCATCACATCAGGCATCAGATGAACCTCCAAGCAAAGAAGCCAGAACTAGCAATCTTGAGACTACACCAAAGAGATGAGATTCTTGGCTAGTCATCCAAAGGACTTGGTAATTGGTGAGATTACCAAGGGTGTAAGTACTCATCTCTAATAAAGATATAGCTTCTTGTGTTGCTTTTGTCTCGTAGTTTGAACCCAAAAATATGATAAAGCATGTAGTATAATTTTTGGTTAGATGCTATACAAGAAGAATTAAACCAATTCGAACGGAATCAAGTTTAGGAACTTGTTCCCAAGCCTATTGATCATCCGGTCATTGGCACCCGATGGGTATTTCGAATAAACTGAACGAGAATGGTTTAGTGACTCGTAATAAGGCTCGACTCGTAGCTCAAGGATACAATAAGGAAGAAGGTATCGACTATGATGAGACTTATGCCCCAGTTGCGAGATTATAATCCATTCGCATGTTATGTGCATTTGCATGTTTTCATAATTTTAAGTTATTTCAAATGGACGTCAAAAGCGCATTTTTAAATGGTTTTATAAAAGAAAAGGTTTATATAGCTCAACCACCCGGTTTTACTGATTTTAAATTTCCTGAATATGTTTTCAAGTTGAAGAAAGCTTTATACGGTTTGAAACAAGCCCCTCGTGCTTGGTACGATCATCTAAGCACTTTTCTACTTGATAACGGTTTTCAAAGGAAAGGTTGACACTACTTTGTTTATAAAATCTTTGAATAATAATTCTTTTGATTCAAGTCTATGTAGATGATATTATCTTTGGATCTACTGATGAATCTCTTTGTCAAGAATTTTCAAAGTGTATGCAGAATGAGTTTGAGAGCATGATAGGAGAGCTGAAATTCTTTCTCGGACTGCAAATCAAACAAACCAACAATGGGACATTTATAAATCAAGCAAAGTACATAAAGGATCTATTAAAGAAGTTCGACATGGAAGCAGCAAAACCACTTAGCACTCCAATGGCGACTTCAACCAAGCTTGATATTGATGAACAAGGCAAACCCGTCGACATACGTAAGTATCGAGGTATGATCGGTAGCTTTGTATTTAATGCTAGTTGACCAGACATAATGTTTAGTGTTTGCTTATGTGCACGCTTTCAAGCTAATCCTAAGGAATCACATTTGTGCGCAGTTAAGCGTATCTTCCGATACCTTAAAGGCACTTCTTCTGTCGGCTTATGGTATCCCAAAACCACGTCGTTTGACCTAACTAGTTATTCCGATGCTGATTTTGCCGGATGCAAAGTAGATAGAAAAAGCACTAGCGGCACATGTCATTTCCTAGAAAAAGCTCTAGTCTCTTAATTTAGTAAAAAAGCAAAATTCTGTTGCATTATCAACAACCGAGGCTGAGTATATCGCCGCAGGACGTTGTTGTGCACAAATTTGTGGATAAAATAAACCTTAGAAGACTATGGATTGTATTTTTCACACATACCCGTTTTCTGTGACAACACTAGTTCTATTAATTTGACTAAGAATCTAGTATGTCATTCTCGTACTAAACATATCGAGATTCGACATCACTTTCTTAGAGATCAACAATAAAATGGAGATATAGACCTTGTACACAGACACACAGAATCAATTAGCTGACATGCTTACAAAACCTCTAACGGAAGATCGTTTCAATTATTTACGTCGAGAATTAGGCATTTTAGATGTCAATAATATTAATTAATCTTGTTTTATTAATTAAATTATTCGATACTCATAGACTGTTTTTGAGACAAGCCTAAAAAGAGTCTGTCTGTCACCACGACTATGGTCGAAGCGAAGCGGTACTTAAGAGTTCCCGGTGAACCTCCGTTAGCTGGGACAGTACTCCTACAGCTAATCTGAGACAGATGCTGAGTAAAGATATTAATTTGTAAAATAATATTAATTATATTATTTTGAGATTTAAAATTACTAAACTCTGAATTAAAAATTTAAAACGAACTAATAAAAATGATGGCCCTATTTCTATTATTTTTGATATATATATATATATATATATAATATATAATATATATATATATATATATATATATATATATATTATATATATATCGCCAGGCAACCCTTGGCAAATTCGGCCCGAATTCGGTCCGAATTCGGCCAGAGTTCGGCTGGGTATATATGTACCAGCCAGAACCCGATGCCCCCATCTTCTTCATTCTTCCAAACCACATCCAACAGCAGCTGCCGCGCCTCCAAACCCTTGCTTTTTTCCATCCTTGTTCTTCCAATCCGTGTGAAGTTTCTCGTCCAAACTTTGGATTCGTGCGGAAAAATTCGTCCTCTACAACATATCCAATTCTTGGAAGGTATAATCCTTCTCTCCTCCACTTTCAATACTTAGGGTTTCTAGAAAATTTTGGAAAAGAATGCCTAAGTTCAATCCCTTCAAGAGGAAGAAGACCAATGCCAGTGAAGAGGCATCGTCTTCAGACCCGCAAACGGATTACCTCTTTTCTCCGGTCCAATCGGACGATGGTGCGTCGGACGAGTTTTACTTTAAAACTTCCGATCAAGCCTTATTGTGGTACGCCGATTTCATCATGCGTACTATTTGTACCGGATCGCCGATTAAATGGACTGTCTTTCCGGATCACCGCCCTTACTTTGAGGTATTAGGGTTACAACATTTTGTTACCTTACACTTCCCTATTGCCACTAATGCCATTAGATTATTCTATTGTAATTTCGTGTTAGACACTTTTACCGCGAGAACATGTGTCGGAGGAATTGATATCGAATTTACTGATGAAAAGTTAGCAAAAATCCTTGGTATCCTAAACGAAGGTGCCTCGCTCGATGACATCACTGATTTTGATTTTTTCGATGGCACGACACTCGTTAGTTTCAAGAATGAGCTTTGTGCGCCCGCACGCGCTCGTCCTGGAAAGTTCAAGGTTAATAACTTGAACTTGTTTAACTACGAATTACATCGCATCATCTATTCCACTTTACTTCCGAAATCTACTTCTAAAGATGATGTCACTGCACTTGAGCTCTCTGCTCTTTATCATATTCTTAAGGGGATTCCATTTTCTGCCCCTAAGACTATCATCCAGATGATGGATAGATGTCGCGGGAGAGACCGTAACCTATCTTATGTGATGCTTATTCCTCGCATCTTTCAGAGATTTGATATTGACCTATCTACTTGTGCTGTCGACCCCGAGCCCAAGTTCTTCAAAATCTTTCGTCGCAGCATTGCCACTGTTCCTCCACCTAACACCTACTCCTCCTGCACCTACCCACAGCACCTGTTCCTCCTCACTCTTACCCTATAACATTTGAGGGTATTCATCAGCTTATCAGATCTACAGTCTTTTATGTTGAGACTTCTAGGGAACACGAGTTCCGTGATGTGACTCGGTTCCAGGCGATTACCAACCTTCGCCGATCTGAGGTTTGCGCAGACGGATCATTCTGATAGCTCTCTACCTCGAGACCCTTTTGTTTTGGCTACCGCATTGACGACGAGGCGGTCCACTCTCTGTTCCAGCCAGGGAACGCTTATGATTGGTATCGTACTGCTCGTGCCCCTCCTCGAGACTATGTTGGTGAGTTTTACGCTGGTGCCACTCCTCGCACTTCTGGCGCTGGTACTTCTGGAGCTGGTTCTTCTGGACATGCTGGAGCTGCAGCTGATGACGTTGATGATGAGGATGATGATGATTTTTGAGATGTTAGATATTGAGACTATTACTTTTGTCTTATGTTTACTTGGAAATGCTCCGACATTCCAAGATTTTTTTTAGTACTTTTTAGTTATTATCAGCACTTTTCTATTATGTGACTATTCATAGACATGGTTTTGATTATGCCTCAGTTTTGGCATCTTAGTTTATTATTCAGCACTTTATTTGTTTCAGTTTTATTCTCGTACTATATCTCTTCATATTAAAAACTGCCTGTGACAAATACATGCCTGTGTTGTTCTATAGACTATCTGTTTCTCTTACTATATTTTCTGTTTATACCATGCCTGTAATGATTATTTATTTTTATTGTATTCTTCACTGTTTGTTACTTATACATTGATTGCGGGAGAGCTTTCTCTTTTGCAATTATTTTGCTAAGTGACAACGGGGGAGAAATTAGTTCTAACATTTTCGTGAATACAGGTTATGAACAATTTCTTTTGATTATTTTTTGACTTGATCCATGCTTAGATGTTATATCGGCAAGGTTTGTCAATTATCAAAATGGGGAAGATTGTTGGCCCATTGGTCAAACCTGATTTTAATACTTGATCAAACTCTGTCTCGATATAAATGCAAGTCAACTCAGATGTTTACCTATGACATTTTGGACATGCTCAACAATGGATCTCTACTTTGTTCAAGACTGAAGCCGTTTGCCACTCCAAATGTACTTCCTGTTAAGCAATGTAATTTTTTTATTTTATTGAGTCTAGGAATACATTGTACACCGAGTTGTACTGGAAAATAGGCTATCCGAAAACTTTTTTCAAAACCATCATATTCTTTTACAAATGGCCTACGTTTTTGAAAAATATTCCTTTTACAAAAAGCTTCTGAAGGATTTTTCAAAAAGCCAAAAATTGATTTTCTCAAAAATGAACTGGCAGAACCCCAGCAGAACTCGGCCAGAGTTCGGCCTTTTGGAACTTTAGTGAACGTTGGATTTTTGAACTTGGTCATCCTTCAGTTGCGGTTTGTTACAAAGAGTTCTGTCCGAATTCTGCCCGAATTCTGTCAGAATTCTGTCTTTAAAAAACTATAAATAGAGAAGTATTTCGATCATTTCAAATCACCAATTCACTTTCAATCTCTTCTCTTCCTGAGCTTACATTCTTCCAAAGAGTTCTTAAAAGCTTTCATTTTCAAATTCCAAGCAAGTTACAATCCTCTAGTCGATTTGCCAGTGCGGTACGGTCTAGAAGTTTCAGAGCGATTGTAATCAGAGGCTTGATAAAAGATACAACTCTTCACAATTGAAGTTGGTCGAGTTCTTCGTATCAAAGCTCGCGTCTGTAGAAGTTGCAAGGACTTCGTATGAAAACTTGCGGGATTTTCCAATAGTGGATTCAACTGGAAGCTAGAGTTCTTCCAACTGGACTAGTCCTCACAAGAGGAAAACCAGTATAAATCTCGGTGTTTGCGTTTGCCTTCTGATCACTTTTAATTTCTATTGTTTACTTTTGTGATTATTAATATATCTGTGATCTAACTGCTAACAAGTTTTTAAATTAGCAATATTCCGCTGCCTAATATATTTACCCCCCTCTAGAGTATTCTGCTTTACGATTTCGTTCCTACAAGGCACTTCCTCGATTATGCTACACGAAGGAATTTATGGCACGACGACGTCGTTGATGCACCAAATAGGCTAGATGTCTATGTCCTAAAATTAATCCTAAGGCAAGATTAGAAAGACAACCAAAATTATAGGTACCTGCTTGTCGAGGCGGAGCTCGCTTGGACGCGCTGAGGCATGGAGTTTCTTGGCATTTTGCCGCGTGCAACCGTGTTGAAGACTTCACATATACTGGACATAGTATATGGACATAGCCTTTCGAAGCATCCGCAACTAGCAGCCTAAAACTATTGTATTGAGAGATGAGAGAGAGCAGAGTGACTTATATTCTGAGTGAGTGCTGAGTGATTGTATTCTGAGAGAAAGTAAGCTTGAGCGACTTATAATTTTGGCCTCGTGCCATATATGTTATCTTTGTTTCAGATATCAATAAAGAGCTATTTACATGACTTGTGTTTGTTTCAACTTTTTGCTGGTGTTATTCAATGTTTCTGCTTCGGGACTTCTGTGCGACAACCCCGTCGCTTCGCTTGTAATCGGCCATTACATAACCCGCCTTGCGTGAGTGCAATCTAGGCTCACGCGGTATCACGTCTTAGCGAAGACGATTGCTCATCCGGGAGCGGGACATTACACAATGGTATCAGAGCACGACTTTACGTTCTTGTACTTCTGATTGAATTCTTTAACTCTGATCACTTCATATTAAATGTCATTTTCGCAAATCGATATTGTTGTTGCGCTCTCTCTCAAATGTCCCACGGGATGTGCATACGATAAGTCGTCTATATAATTTGCAAAAGCGTTCACAAATAGTTTTCGATAAAAATAAAAGATGGTTTCACGTAAAGCACGGTTGGCTAAGTCGGGCTGGGCATATACACCAAAATTTGTGTTGACCTGTAATCCCCCAAAAATTTAGAGGATTTTTTTCTTAATTAATATTTTTCATAGTATTTTTGATTTATTTTAATATGCTTGATTTATTTTATTTAGATTTATTTTATATTGAAGGTCGCAAGTATTGCTACGCTATGTGCACATATAGGTAATTGGTACAAAAGTTTGTACTTAAATATTTAGAAAATGATTTTGTGAATTTTAGTAAAAAAATTAGGGATTTTATTTATTTTTAGTATTTTCACAATTGGAATATTTATGGAAAAGAATTTAATAATCGGCGTTTTGCTAATGATTTCTACTACCATCATATAGCAAATAAATGCTATATTAGGTATAATTATATATTTAATTATCTAAAAGATATTTTTGATTTTTATAGATTTATATAGAATTTTTTATAAGGGAATAATATATATATATATATATATATATATATATATATATATATATATATATATATATATATATATATATATATAAGAAAAAAGAAAAAAAAAAGAAAAAAATTAAATTTCTCGCGAGACTGAATTCCCAAAAATCACCCGTATCCTACTCCCTTCTCCCGATCCCTCTATATAGCAACCAAGAAACAAAAATGATTTTTCAAAAACCCTAATCCTATGCCCCCCAACCCCTGGCGACTTGAGTCGACGATAGCAGCGGCAGAAGTCGCTGCAACAGAGCATCAAAGCAGCAACAACGCTGTTGGAAGCCCCACTTCACGCCCCAATTTCTTTGTAGTTTCTCCACCATTTTGTGAACTGCTTGTTGAGGTATGACCACAACCCTAACCCCTTCAAATCCCTTCAGATAGAATTAATTGTATCGCAAAAGGATGCCCAGAAAATCGATTCGAAGTTGGCGAAAAACTGTTCAAACTTGAACAGAAATCGAATCCCACTTGGAAGGCAATTTTTTGCCAAACCGTAAACAGTGTTGAAATTTTGTTTAATAGGATTTATAGACAACATATATGAGATTAAAACCATCTTGCAGAATTCGATTTTATCGAATGAACGCCAAGAAAACAGATTTCAATGTTTAGGAAAAATCAGTTTTTCGAAACTAAAATTTGTGAAAATCTTCCCGATACGACGTGCGCCCCGACAAACCGGGCGACGTGGTCGCAAACCAGGAGCAGCAAAAGACGCGTATGGATTTTATCGATGTGTGGGATTCGACAGAACTCGATTTTGTTGTGCGTGCACGACAAAATCGAGACGTATTAGTCGAGATACCCCATATCGGCCTCTTTGCAAAGTATTCCATAACTTCATGCGCGCTCGTCACCTCGAGATGAAACTTGTGCCATCAGGACCATATCATTTTTTGGTCCAGTATGCTAAGTTTTGTCGAATTTTGAGAAGGTCGACCGGAACGCTATTTCGACGGGCCTACGACCCGATCTAATAGGCGAATTTGGGCACGGCCCGTCGGAATCAAACTTTGGACATACGGTGTCACAACCCGCACCCGCTTTTCGAATGCGAGTTCGTAGCCAAGCCCAGCCTACACCGCAGCATCGACGGTAGTACGCTGTCTAGGTCTCACTATCAATCACAAATACAACAAAGTTATCTATTTGCTCATTCACAACAATTATTTTATTGACAATTCCAATAATACAAAAAAAACTACTAAACATATACAAGAAGTGTCTACTCTGTCTAGAATCTAAGGTCGACCTCCAAGATCTCTATCTCCACCCGTATAGTCCATAGCACGAAAGTGGTAAGCATGCCAAGTCACCTGCAACGATCCAGTCAGGAAATGAGCAAAGTACAACCCTATTGGATTTTATGTAATTTAATACAAAATAAGCTAGAGATGCAGTAGAGAACAAAGGAAACAGTCATATGAACTGGAAATAATAAACGTATACAAGAAACCACTAGTAAGAACATGGATGAACAAGACAACTAGCAACTGACAGTATGTTTGAAATACTTTTCAACATGCGAATGACTGAGCTAATACTGTAAAACCCAAAATCTGGATGAATACATAAATTGGGAATTTGCAAGGGTTGTTTGGCTTTTAACTCCATTAGTATAATTTTAGATTAATATTAGTTATTATAGTCAGTATTATTATTATATTTATTTTTATTACTAATATAAGGTTGGTTAATAATTTATAATTTTATTATTGTTATCGATTGATTTATAGCTTTAATTTAGAGCCTTGTTTGATTAGTTAAATTGAGCCCGTTCCCTTATTTTAAGTCATTTAATTCATAAGCCTTTCTTCCTTTTTTTTCTTAAGCCCATTATCCAAACCCAAACCCATATAACCCACTCACTCGTTCAACCCACATCCCGACTTCTCACCACCACTCACGCACCCCATTACCCGTTCTTTTCTCTATCCTCGCGTATAAACAAAAAGAAATCTAAAGATCTCCAGAACCATTTCCCCCTCACAAAAATCTTCACAAACTCCATCGTAACTCCCTCCTCACTCAACCATTCCCCAAAACGATCGTGCCACCATGCCCATCGATCCATCCCGCTTCTATCTAGACCCTAACTCGCCACCTTTCGACAACCGACCGACGTCGACCGCTGCTCCCAGCACCCACGTCCGCCTCCCGCGTCCGTGCCCCATATGTGCCCGCGTGCTTGCCGTTCGGTGATCTCCGTACACTTGTCCGGCGTTTTCTCGACGTTTCGAACCCTTTCGTACGTCAATCCGAGTCCGAGGCTCCACTCGGTTCTCCTTCTTCAACTTTTCGGTAGGATCTTCTTGATGGAACTGGGGATTCCCAGGACCCTTCCTTTGGTGTGCGTATTGATCGATCGAAAGTTAAATAGATCTAATACGTGTTCTAACCCTTCATAGACGGAAACTAGGGTTCACGAATTATACCTACGACAGAAAGGAGACAAGTAATTTCTGGCAATCTCGAGCGGACGACCCCAAGATCTTCTGCACGTATTCCTTCCTCGAATTGGACGTCGTGTGGGCGATGATCTCCCAACCTTTTCTTCTCCTTGGCAGCCCTTCTTTCTCTCCTTACGTGAATCACGAATTTAGAGAAAGGTTCAGATTTCTGATCATTAATCTGGCGGCCAGAGAATAAAGGATATATATAGGCTACGGCAGGGACCATGAGGAGAAATTAGGGTTATGCCTCCTAACGGATCTGGATATCCCGTGTTCAGCCCGAACACACAATCCAGGCCCATTAACAATAGCTCGGTCCACTAATAAGCTATTGTTGCACTACCTCCCTAATCCTAAATTATGTTTGTGGGCTCCTTTTATTATATGCTCGTTTGGCTCCCCATGTTAAGATATCGTATGTTCGTCGATCAAATTAAGTTACTGACAACTATATTGATTCGACATCTTTTATCCTTAAGTAGTACCGCTCAACTTTATTTGTCATGTCAGATATAATCCACCTGCAGGGTTTACATGACAATCCTTATGAGCTCCTTAAGGGGACATCATCAACCCGATGTATCGGGACATGGATTCCATTTATAATCAACAGCCCATCATACATATAATGTTATTACCCAATTCATAGAGGTTGTTGATCCATAATGAATCTCACTCTTTTATGAGTCAAAGTAATGTACACTGCATATACATGTCCTTTATTATATCCGGATTAAGAGCACAAGCATCCATAATAACTGAGGTGTTTGTTCTCTTATGTAGTAAGTACAAAACGAACAACCTCAAGTGGTCCTGTTCAATACACACAAAGTGTACTAGTGTAAACCTATAGTCAAGATAGACTAATACCAGATTACACTACAACCTTTCCAATAGATTGTCCAAGTCCGTCTAGGTTGTGAACTATTTATATACTCCATAGGGAACTGATAATATGATCTTCTGTGTGACACCACACCATATTATCTATAATATAAAATATCAGAAATTTGCATTAACACTTGCAACAAATACAATATGCAAACATTTGCCCATATGATTCTCATTCAAAATTTAAGAAAATAAGGTTACTACAAAGTGATGCTTTTAGTATATAACCCTAACAATCTCCCACTTATACTCAAAGCATTGTTTTTCAGTATACTGTTACAAATCTCCCACTTATACTTAAAGCCATGCTACTACACATCTGACTCCCATTCCCTCAACATGACTATCAAAAGCCTTAGCTGGTAAGCTCTTTGTAAAGGGATCAGCTAGGTTGTCAGCTGATGCTATCTTGATCACAACAACTTTTCCTTTCTTTACAAAATCTCGTATCAGGTGGTACTTGCGCTAAATGTGTTTGCCTGTCTTATGGGCTCGTGGTTCCTTCGAGCTTGCAACTGTACCACTATTATCATAATAAAGTGTAATAGACTTACGCAAACTAGGTACCACATCCAAGTCCAACAGAAAGTTTCTGAGCCAAATCGCTTCTTTGGCTGCCTCAGAGGCTGCCACATACTCGGCTTCCATGGTGGAATCAGCAATATATTTTTGCTTGATACTCCTCCACACAATGGCTCCACCTCCTAAAGAAAACACATAACCTGAGGTAGATTTTCTGGAATCCCTATCTGACTAAAAATCTGAGTCTATATACCCCAAGGGAACTAAACTATCTGCCTGGTAAACTATCATATACTCTTTAGTCCTTTTTAGGTACTTCAAAATATGCTTTACGGCAGTCCAGTGCTCTTGTCCTGGGTTAGACTGATATCTGCTGACCATGCCTACGGCAAAGCAGATGTCTGGTCTCGTACATAGCATTGTATACATTAAGCCTCCTACTGCTGAAGCATAAGGAACTGCCTTCATGTTCCCTATCTCTTTAGGTGTCGTCGGACACTGCTCCTTTGATAGAGCAATTCCATGTCTAAAAGGTAAGAAATATTTCTTAGAATTTTTCATACTAAAACGAGTTAGTACAATATCGATATAGGAAGGTTGGGATAAGCCCAACATCCTTTTCTTGCGATCTCGAAGAACTTTGATCCCAAGGATGTGACCTACTTCTCCCAAGTCCTTCATATCAAACTGTTTGGATAACCATACCCTTACATTAGATAACACCTTCACATTGTTTCCAATGAGCAAGATGTCATCCACATAAAGTACTAGAAACACCACCACATTTCCGTCACACTTTCTGTATACACATGATTCATCCTGACATTGATCAAATCCATAGGATTTTATCACCTGATCAAAACATATGTTCCAAGATCTGGAAGCTTGCTTAAGTCCATAAATGGACTTCTTGAGCTTACAAACAAGATGCTCCTAGCCCTTTTCAATGAACCCATCTGGTTGCTTCATATAGATGTCTTCCTCAAGACTTCCATTAAGGAAAGCTGTCTTGACATCCATTTGCCAAATCTCATAATCGAGATGAGCTGCAATAAATAAAAGATTCCGGATAGACTTAAGCATGGCTACAGGAGAAAAGGTTTCCTCATAATCGATACCCTCTCTTTGAGTAAAACCTTTTGCTACAAGCCGAGCTTTAAAGGTTTCAACCTTATCGTCTGATCCTCTTTTTCTCTTATAGACCCACTTGCATCCAATGGCTTTTATACCAACGGGTGGTTCTACAAGCTCCCAGACCTGATTAGAATCCATAGATTCTATTTCAGATATTATTGCTTTTTGCCAAGACTCTGCATCTTTATCTTGGAGTGCTTCATTGTAGGTACAGGGATCATAATCTTGTTCCTCAGGGACGAAGTCTGACGACTCTCCCAAGAACATATATCTATCAGGTTGTATCACAACCCTCCCACTACGACGAGGCACTATCGGTTGTGGTGTAACATTTGTGACACGTTGTACAGTTATTTTTGGTTTATCCTCTTGTACTGTTGGTACTGAAGTACTTGGTGTCTTACGTCTCAGTTCTTCTAGAACAACTCTACTTATGGGTTTATGGTTCATCACATAGTCTTCCTCTAAGAATCGGATATTGGTGCTAACAATGACCTTCTGATCCTTAGGACTATAAAATAAACCTCATTTTGTTCCTCTTAGATAGCCTACAAACAAGCGTACTTCTGTACGAGATTCCAACTTATCTGCTTTTCCATTCAGCACATGTACTGGACTACCCCAAATGCGAACATGTTTTAGACTAGGCTTACGCCCAATCCACAGCTCTGTGGGAGTAAGAGGTACTGACTTAAAAGGAACCAAGTTCAAAATATAAGCTGCAGTCTCTAAGGCATATCCCCAAAACGAATCTGGCAAATCCGAATAACTCATCATTGATCTAACCATCTCCATAAGAGTTCTATTCCTTCTTTTGGCTACACCATTCTGCTGGGGCGTTCCAGGTGCAGTCAATTGGGATGCAATCCCAGCCTCTGATAAATAATCCCTAAACTCTCTAAAGAGGTACTCGCCACCACGATCTGATCATAATAACTTGATACATTCTCCATGACGTTTCTCCATTTCAGCCTTGTACTCTTTGAATTTCTCAAAGCACTCAGACTTACGGCGCATCTGTAACGCCCCAGTCCCAAAATACGTAGGACTAGAAACGTAGACATGCCAGCCGTATAATAAATATACGTAAGCTATAAAATATAGTAGAACCATAACTAATCTCATCCACACAAATAAATGAATAAAAGATATCATATAATGATAATGAATTATCTTGATACAATATGTTGGGCGGAGACAAATCTACTACCAACAAGTAAAGGAAAAATACATAAGAAAAGAAATAAATTTGGCGGGCGAAGTGAAGACGATCCAAGCGCAATCATCCTCGAAGATATAGCGATGATCACGGCTAGAGCTAGAACACCTGCGAAAGACAATAGCACACACCTGAAGAGATAACCAGGTCCTCAGAAGGACGTAACAAGACACATAATATCATGCCATATAAACTGAATAAATATTGCTCAAATAAATAAGTCAATCGAATTATAACATGGTCCAATACGCACCTACTGAACGAGCGTACCATCCCCCCAACCAAACAAGGACAGGAGATGGTAAACTAATTCACGGTGACGTATCTTTCCATGCTATGAATCCAATATGGTATCCGGACCCCAATAAGGTTCAATACCTTCTCATTGAAGTAGTAAGTCACACCTACAACCAAACAAGGACAAGATGTGACGAACTAATCTACGACAAGTTATTGTTCCAAGCCACGGTCAGATACAAGTACCCAAACCAAAAGTACTCGTACCTAACGGATAAAGGTGCCTAACCGTTCTAAGTGAAATGTAGTTAAGAACAAACCTTCCTACGCATGGGCCCTGGCTAAATATGATCGGCGTAGTCCCCCCTTGGGGCACTAGAGGCCCAATCAATAAGAGCATGACGTTCCGCAGAAGGTCAGTGGCCGTCATTAATCATGGGTCAACAACCCCGTATCTCCAGCGGAGAATCCGGGTCACAAGGGAAAGTGCATCGAAGCCCATACGCTAAGGAATTGTCCTCCCCGCCCAATGCTTACTATGTTATATCCACAACATTAACCTCTATAACCGCTAAGTCAAACTAGCATGCAATTCTATTAGCGGTTATTCCTATCGCACGGCTTGTACGTACTGGTGGCCAGCCAATCACTCACGTCCGTGTTCTATATGCGACACACAACTTCGTGTTACAACGTGTCAAGGCCAATGAATGCAACACACAAGGTGGTCCCTTAAATCTAGGTTTAATGTGTAAGAAAAACTAATACATAGCAGGAAATATAAATGAACAGTAAGTTCTAACAGGTTATGCCATGTATCACAATTTATTTGCATAAAGAAAATAATGAATACTGCATGAATATGAGCTAAAATAAATAAATAGCAAATGGCAAGGTGTCTTACCTGAGGTCCTTGCTGGTGAAACCGACAATTCCATTGGTTACAGAATAGTCACAGGGCTACACAAGATGAACTCAGACGATGTGACAAACTTCTAAAATAAAACCAAAAATAAAATATTTCGGAAAATTTTTGGAAAAAATTATATGATGTGTACTTTTCAGTCAGCATTCCTAAACTTCAAACGGTTCGTGATTCTGATTCCTGTTTCTCCCAGAATCTCAAAAACACTAAAAACGTATCAGATTTCGGACAACTGACACTCCACAAATTTTCCAGAAAATTAAGTTCCGAATTTATGAAAATAAAATTTATATTCAAAAAATATACCTCAACATGATTCCAACAAAAAAAACTGGAGGTCAAACGGAGTCCGGAGTTGGGAGTTATGGTCATTCGAAGTTGCTACAACCTTTGAAAATTGAGGCTGAATTTATGACGAATTTTGGGCTTAGTTATGACGAAAAAAGAGAGAAAATTTGACAAGGATGGTTTGAAAGATGATTTTATTCATAGATTCGATAGATATATATAATGGCTAGCAATTAGCAAATTATGATAGGATTAGAACTAAATCAATAAGGATGATTATGATTACCAACTAATTTGGATAGGAATAGGATTGGTTTAAATAAGAAACGATCTAACTAATGCTAGATATGATTCCAATAGGATAAGAATTTCTAATGGATAAATCTTTCCATAAATTTAAATCAAATAAATTATTTAAAAACAAATCAATTTGATTGCAATCCTTTAAATGATCACCATAATAACTTTAAGTATTATTCTATATTATCAAATATTTCAAATCATATGAATCCAAATCCACATCAAACTCAACATAATAACTTTAAAATAATATCTAATATTTATCAAAATAATTTAAATCAAATAATAAATAAATCATTTAATCAAATAATGTTTCAAATCTAGATTAGACAAATCGTAATGCTCCAATTAGTCATCGTAAGTATTTTAAACAATATTTAAATTACCAACATAATTTAAAGTATAGTTGATAACCATCAAGATAATTTAAATAAATTCAAATATAATCAAATAAATGATTAACATATCAAAATAATACTCGATGTCATCAAATATTATAAAACTTACTTTTATAAATCCAAATCTTTCTTTAAAAATAAATAGACAAAAAACCTTTTATCGCTCAATTTTTTTAAAACCAATTTTTAGAAGACCAAAAATAATAAAAACATATTTTATATTTCAAATAAAAAATTCGAGAACATTTTTTTAGAAACATTAATTCAAACCATTAATTTAAAACTAGTTTTTGGTAACAAAATTAATCACAAAATATCTTTTACAAAATTTCTATGAAAATTACTTTTAAACACGAAATTAAAATATATAGATATAATTTAAAAATAATAATTTCGGGAAGATGAGTTAAAAATCTACCCACCTTTAAAAATTTTTGTACTCGAAATTTAAGGACTACTAGGATAGACGGACTTGGTTGACCGGTAAAAGGATAGTAAGAATTTGTGATAAAAGAAAATAGTTGGAAGGGAAAAGAGAATTTCTTTAATGAGAACATTAATCAATTTGGACGAAAATAGAAGAAGGGAATGGATATGGCTTGATGTGCACGGACACGATGCACAAACATATTTGTAGGTGGAGAAAATTAATGGAACAGAGAATAATGAGCCTCTCCTTATATAGGAGGTGGAAGCTACTATTTAGATAAGGATTATGATAGTTGCAAACCCCTTTTTGATATCTCACTTTTAAATTTTAATCAATTTAAAACCGATTCAATCCAAATCTAAATCAAAATCCAATTTAAATCTAATTAAATACCGTCTTTTAGTTTAAAATCAAATAAGATAAATCATATTTCAATTATAGATATTAATTTAACTATTTAAATATATCCATAAATCAAATCAAGATTTAAATTGTCACAATAATTTCAAAATATATTTTTCCAAAAATACTATAATAATAATTTCGAAAATACATTATTATTTAAAAATAAACTTAATAAAATATTTATGAAATATATATGTATGCACGAAGAATATTATTTATTATTAATAACTGTTTTTACGAAAGAATTTTTATAATAAAATAAATAAAATAACGGACTTAGAAATGTTGGTATGATAGCTAAAATAATTAATACATATATTATTTTGAAACTATAAAATAGAAAAAAAATATTTTTCTAAAAATATGTACGCTCGCATATATTCGCACTCGTCGAGCAATTTCGAAAAATTAAATTTCGTACGCGGCGTACAATACGACTACGCGACGTACAATACAAAAATTTAAATCAGTACCAAATTTAATAAAAAAAATATAGTAGAAATTTAGGGGTTTTACATCCTACCCAACTTAAAAGAATTTCGTCCTCGAAATTAAGAATTAGTAGGGGGTGAGAAGACACAAGGGGGTATCGATGGGGAACAAACAACGACAATATTTTCACAAAATCATGTCGTAAGAAATCGTGATTCTAAATCATAGAATTTAATACGGGTATGGTTACGAGGGTCGCGAGTTAAGGCACGAGTAGAAGATTAAGGGTTTAAAGTTTAAATCAAGAGTATCATGCAATAGAGAATGATATGGTATCAAGAGAAATAAGTTAGAGACCTAGTAGGTTGAGGTACGAATATGAAATCGATTAGGTTTATGCCTAAATTAAGTGATTTGGAAGGTTCATGATAGCGAATATAGGGCCAAGAAAAGGACGAGTGGTTTAGGATGAAGATATAGCAACATCGAGTGAGAATGGTCATAGTCGATAGGAAGGCTAGAGGAAGTTCTAGTATAACGCCTTCGTCCTTATAAAATAGGTGAAGACGAAAGCAATAGGGAGTTCAAAAGACGATATTATCGAATGCAATACGTGGTACAAAGACGACCGAATAATTTTAAAAGAATTGTCAAGACAGCCGTGGATGAAATTCTAAGGAAAAAGTTCAACTACATCCCATCCACGTAGATTGATATATAAAAAAGGCGAACCAAAGTACACTCGGTTGATCAGACCATAATGCACCGGTTCTGATTAGACAATATGTTAGTGGATGCATCCAATAACATATGTCATGAACAAGCTTGATAAAGAATTTAGCTTGCAAAAACTAGGCTACACTAGCATCATTAGTTTAGATAGTAAAAATATAGGCACGATGGTAGATGAATAAAAACAAATATGATAGTCTAAAAGTCATAAGGATCTAAGTCTTGTTTATTCCTATACTACCATTCTACGGGTTTTATTGACCAAGACTTGGTTGACCAAATGAGTTAAATTCTTCTAGTCTTTATGGTCTAGATAATACTATTTGTATTCCCTTAATGGTCAAGGGTGTGTCAGGTCGTGGGGTATTCTACCCAACTTAAAGAATTAAGCTAAGGGTATTTTGGGACATCCAACTAGTAGGGTCAATCTCTCGCAAACACGAAGGGAAGATAAGAATAACGATAGGAGGAATCAAGCAAGATGCAATGGCTGAGTTGGTCGAATATGGAATCGAGGAAAAAGTCAAGTATGTGGATGAGATCCTAGACTTCTAATCCTATTCGTAGGTTTGCTTGGTACGGTAAAATAAACAAACAATTTATCTTGACCTGCATGGGCCACCACAAAAACATGTAACGCCCTAGTCCCAAAATACGTAGGACTAGAAACGTAGGCATGTCAGCCGTATAATAAATATACGTAAGCTGTAAAATGCAGTAGAACCATAACTAATCTCATCCACACAAATAAATGAATAAAAGATATCATATAATGATAATGAATTATCTTGATACAATATGTTGGGCGAAGACAAATCCACTACCAACAAGTAAAGAAAAAATACATGAGAAAAGAAATAAATTTGGCGGGCAAAGCGAAGACGATCCAAGCGCAATCATCCTCGAAGAAATAGCGATGATCACGGCTAGAGCTAGAACACCTGCGAAAGACAATAGCACACACCTGGAGAGATAACCAGGTCCTCAGAGGGACGTAACAAGACACATAATATCATGCCATATAAACTGAATAAATATTGCTCAAATAAATAAGTTAATCGAATTATAACATGGTCCAATACGCACCTACTGAACGAGCGTACCATCCCCCCAACCAAACAAGGACAGGAGATGGTAAACTAATTCACGGTGACGTATCTTTCTATGCTATGAATCCAATATAGTATCCGGACCCCAACAAGGTTCAATACCTTCTCATCGAAGTAGTAAGCACACCTACAACCAAACAAGGACAAGATGTGACGAACTAATCCGCGACAAGTTATTGTTCCAAGCCACGGTCAGATACAAGTACCCAAACCAAAAGTACTCGTACCTAACGGATAAAGGTGCCTAACCGTTCTAAGTGAAATATAGTTAAGAATAATCCTTCCTATGCATAGGCCCTGGCTAAATAGGATCGACGTAGTCCCCCCTTGGGGCACTAGAGGCCCAATCAATAAGAGCATGACATTCCGCAGAACGTCAGTGGCCGTCAGTAATCATGGGTCAATAACCCCGTATCTCCAGCGGAGAATCCGGGTCACAAGGGAAAGTGCATCGAAGCCCATACGCTAAGGAATTGTCCTCCCCGCCTAATGTCTACTATGTTGTATCCACAACATTAACCTCTATAACCGCTAAGTCAAACTAGCATGCAATTCTATTAGCAGTTATTCCTATCGCACGGCTTGTACGTACTGGTGGCCAGCCAATCACGCACGTCCGTGTTCTATATGCGACACACAACTTCGTGTTACAATGTGTCAAGGCCAATGAATGCAACACACAAGGTGGTCCCTTAAATCTAGGTTTAATGTGTAAGAAAAACTAATACATAGCAGAAAATATAAATGAACAGTAAGTTCTAACAGGTTATGCCATGTATCACAGTTTATTTGCATAAAGAAAATAATGAATAATACATGAAATATGAGCTAAAATAAATAAACAGCAAATGACAAGGTGTCTTGCCTAAGGTCCTTGCTGGTGAAACCGACAATCCCATTGGGTACAGAATAGTCACAGGGCTACACAAGATGAACTCAGACGATGTGACAAACTTCTAAAATAAAACCAAAAATAAAATATTCTAGAAAATTTTTGGAAAAAATTATATGATGTGTACTTTTCAGTCAGCATTCCAAAACTTTAAACGGTTCGTGATTCTGATTCCTGGTTCTCCCAGAATCTGAAAAATACTAAAACGTGTTAGATTTCGGACAACTGACACTCCACAAATTTTCCAGAAAATTAAGTTCCGAATTTATGAAAATAAAATTTATATTCAAAAAATATTCCTCAATACGATTCCAAAAAAAAAAAAAACTGGAGGTCAAACGGAGTCCGGAGTTGGGAGTTATGGTCATTCGAAGTTGCTACAACTTTTGAAAATTAAGGCTGAATTTATGACGAATTTTGGGCTTAGTTATGACGAAAAAAGAGAGAAATTTTGACAAGGATGGTTTGAAAGATGATTTTATTCATAGATTCGATAGATATATATATATATATATATATATATATATATATATATATATATATATATATATATAATGACTAGCAATTAGCAAATTATGATAGGATTAGAACTAAATCAATAAGGATGATTATGATTACCAACTAATTTGGATAGGAATATGATTGGTTTAAATAAGAAACGATCTAATTAATGCTAGATATGATTCCAATAGGATAAGAATTTCTAATGGATAAATCTTCCCATAAATTTAAATCAAATAAATTATTTAAAAACAAATCAATTTGATTGCAATCCTTTAAATGATCACCATAATAACTTTAAGTATTATTCTATATTATCAAATATTTCAAATCATATGAATCCAAATCCACATCAAACTCAACATAATAACTTTAAAATAATATCTAATATTTATCAAAATAATTTAAATCAAATAATAAATAAATCATTTAATCAAATAATGTTTCAAATCTAGATTAGACAAATCGTAATGCTCCAATTAGTCATCGTAAGTATTTTAAACAATATTTAAATTACCAACATAATTTAAAGTATAGTTGATAACCATCAAGATAATTTAAATAAATTCAAATATAATCAAATAAATGATTAACATATCAAAATAATACTCGATGTCATCAAATATTATAAAACTTACTTTTATAAATCCAAATCTTTATTTAAAAATAAATAGAAAAAAAACCTTTTATCGCTCAATTTTTTTAAAACCAATTTTTAGAAGACCAAAAATAATAAAAACATATTTTATATTTCAAATAAAAAATTCGAGAACATTTTTTTAGAAACATTAATTCAAACCATTAATTTAAAACTAGTTTTTGGTAACAAAAGTAATCACAAAATATCTTTTACAAAATTTCTATGAAAATTACTTTTAAACACGAAATTAAAATATATAGATATAATTTAAAAAATAATAATTTCGGGAAGATGAGTTACAAATCTACCCACCTTTAAAAATGTTTGTACTCGAAATTTAAGGACTACTAGGATAGACGGGCTTGGTTGACCGGTAAAAGGATAGTAAGAATTTGTGATAAAAGAAAATAGTTGGAAGGGAAAAAAAGAATTTCTTTAATGAGAACATTAATCAATTTGGACGAAAATAGAAGAAGTGGATGAATATGGCTTGATGTGCACGGACACGATGCACAAATACATTTGTAGGTGGAGAAAATTAATGGAACAGAGAATAATGAGCCTCTCCTTATATAGGAGGTGGAAGCTACTATTTAGATAAGGATTATGATAGTTGCAAACCCCTTTTTGATATCTCACTTTTAAATTTTAATCAATTTAAAACCGATTCAATCCAAATCTAAATCAAAATCCAATTTAAATCTAATTAAATACCGTCTTTTAGTTTAAAATCAAATAAGATAAATCATATTTCAATTATAGATATTAATTTAACTATTTAAATATATCCATAAATCAAATCAAGATTTAAATTGTCACAATAATTTCAAAATATGTTTTTTCCAAAAATACTATAATAATAATTTCAAAAATATATTATTATTTAAAAATAACTTAATAAAATATTTATGAAATATATATGTATGCACGAAGAATATTATTTATTATTAATAACTATTTTTACGAAAGAATTTTTATAATAAAATAAATAAAATAAAGGACTTAGAAATGTTGGTATGATAGCTAAAATAATTATTACATATATTATTTTGAAACTATAAAATAGAAAAAAAAAATGTCTTTCTAAAAATATGTACGCTCGCATATATTCGCACTCGTCGAGCAATTTCGAAAAATAAAATTTTCGTGCGCGACGTACAATATGACTACGCGACGTACAATACAAAAATTTAAATCAATACCAAATTTAATAAAAAAATATAGTAGAAATTTGGGGGTTTTACAGCATCAAATAAATGTATCCATACCTTGAATAATCGTCAATAAATGTGACAAAATATTCAAAGCCTCCTCTAGCTTGGATAGTCATGGGTCCACACAAATCAGAATGAACCAATTCCAACACATCTTTGGCCCTATACCCCTTTGCCGTAAAAGGCCTTTTGGTCATTTTACCTTCCAAACAGGATTCACAGACTGGTAGTGCCTCCACTTCCAATGAACTCAAAGGTCCATCTTCAACCAGTCTTTGAATCCTTCTTAGGTTAATATGCCCCAATCGCAAGTGCCAAAGATATGTTTGGTTCATACAAGAAGGTTATTTTCTCTTATTTAAGTTAGATGACATATTATTCATTTCCATAAGTTACATTGTGGGCAAAATAGGATTAATGACATACAAATTATCAACCAATGAACCAGAACAGATAAAATGTTTATTCTTTCTAATAACAATATTGTCATTAAAATAAACTGAATATCCATCCTTATCTAACATAGAAACAGAAACTAAATTCCTTTTAAGTGAAGGTGCATAAAGACAATCTCTCAATGTCAAAGACTTATTTCTACCAAAAGATAAAGAAATATCTCTTAATGCAACGACTGATACTTTTGTAGCATCACCCATGAACAAGCATATCTCTCCATCACTGAGTCGTCTGGTTTCCTGGAACCCCTGCAATGTATTGCAGACATAATTAGTGGCTCCTGTATCTACACACCAGGTGCCGGTAGATAACACCGCTAAACATGTTTCAACTACTAGTAAATGAGATACACCTTCTTTGTTCCCTTGTTTGAGAAGTGGACAATCAGTCTTCCAATGTCCTGACCCTTTGCACTTGAAACATTTGCCTTTCGACTTTTTCACCGCGCCTTGAGGTCCCATGCCCTTCTTTGCTGAGTTTGCCTATTTCTGAATGTTATTCTTCTTCTTACCGCCTTTTGGCTTAGAAGTAGAAGCCTTTTCAGAAACAAAAACATGACCACTCTGCCTAAAAAGATATTCATCATCCTGTAACTCATTTGCAAGTTCTGCCAAACAATACAACCTTTTGTTCATGTTGTAATTAAGGCAGAAATTGTCAAAACTTTTAGGCAGATTCCCGAGAATGATATCGACCTGGAATTCCCCATCGATTTCAACTCCAAGGATCTCCATCTCATTCAGATGACCCATCATCTTGAGAACATAATCCCTTACTGGTGTACCCTCAGCCATTTTTGTATTCATTAAACATTTCATAGCAAACTGCCTAGCTGCTCTACTCTGATGTCCGAAGAGTTCCCTGAGGTTATACATCATGTCATAAGCAGTAGCCATGGCCTAATGCTGATGTTGCAGTACATTTGACATAGATGCCAGAATGTAACACCGCGCCATCTCATCTGCCTTTTTCCAATTCTTATAAGCCTCTTTGACCTCTTCAGCAGAGGTAGCATCAGGCTTAGATGGGCATTCCTTAATAAGTACATATTTGTACTCCTCAGCAGTCAGAACAATATCCAAATTACGTTTTCAGTCAATATAATTAGGTCCAGTAAGTTTGTTTTCTTTAAGAATCACCATAAGTGGACTGAAAGAACCCATTTTTTTGAAATTCTGAGAATCACATAAATAAAATTATGTAGGGAAAAAAAACTCTTTGAATTAACTAAATATTGATTTCCTCAAAACAATAATAAGAAATTCACCAACACCTTGAATACCATGAATTTAGCATGCCACGATAGTGTGGACGTATACAAATTCAACTTTATTCAAGTAGGTTTTTCTTATTAATTTTACTATCATGTCAACATAACTTTATGACAAATAAAATTAATATGCTGGTCTTGCTCTGGTCATACAAATAATAGCAGTGACTCCGATGGGGAGAATACCATTATTTGTATCTAACTGTATACCATTACTTAATACTAAGTCCATTACCTTGTAATGAGTTACTTCAAATGGAGAAGTGAACACATACTATGTAACTTTCTACAATTATCCCTAAGGAAGTTTGTACTGGTGATCCATAATTATACTCATCCGATATGGAGGAAAGCACTAAAGCCAACACGCAAGTATAATTACATCACCTACAAACCAGTAATGGAGACCATAGGATTTATACTAAATAAATATCCTCTCCCACTTAGTTATTTAACAATGAGGGTTTTTCTACTAGTTGATATTATGTCCATGTTGTCCATTATTAATATAGGCTTGATTTTTAAAAAAAAACAATGACACAATAATAAATATGCATAATCAGAAAAAGCAAAATGAGAAAAATAAGAGAAAATATCCAACTATTATGGTCATCTTTGATGCTTCGTCCTCAACTATCCGAATCCAAAATCTGTCGCTGCGCAGATCTATTCGGGGTCAGAAACAGCATCTGTCTGCCTCTGGACTGCTTAAAACCAGCATCTCGTCCGGCGTCAGAAACAGCCACCACCGCCATCACGATTGATCAAGAATAATTAAAATTACATCAATCATATGCCTCCCGAAGGAGTTCACACATAATCTAGATTGAAAAATTAAAATAATAAGCACGATCAACCCTCGTGATTTTAATTACATCCACAGCAACAACAACATCCACGATATGTCCGTGGTTTAAACAACACAATCAAAAACATGCATTGGACCATAATAGTTGGATCTAAGATGCATGCAAAACCGAGTTAGAACAGATCTACATCTACCGACTATTACACAGTGCGAGTTTTATTGGACAACATGGACGTATCATTCAATACATAGATCCAACCTGGCCCTGATACCAATTGATGGAACTGGGGATTCCTAGGACCCTTTCTTTGGTGTGCATATTGATCGATAGAAAGTTAAACAGATCTAATACGTGTTCTAACCCTTCATAGACGGAAACTAGGGTTCACGAATTATACCTGCGGCGGAAAGGAGACAAGTAATTCCTGGCAATCTCGAGCGGACGACCCCAAGATCTTCTGCACGTATTCCTTCCTCGAGTTAGACGTCGTGTGGGCGACGATCTCCCAACCTTTTCTTCTCCTTGGCAGCCCTCTCTTTCTCTCCTTACGTGAATCACGAATTTAGAGAAAGTTTCATATTTCTGATCAGTAATCTGGCGGCCAGAGAATAGAAGATATATATATAGGCTACGGTAGGGACCATGAGGAGAAATTAGGGTTAGGCCTCCTAACGGATCTGGATATCCCGTGTTCAGCCCGAACACATAATCCAGGCCCATTAACAATAGGTCGGTCCACTAATGAGCTATTGTTGCACTACCTTCCTAATTCCAAATTATGTTTGTGGGCTCCTTTTATTATATGCTCGTTTGGCTCCCCATGTTAAGATATCGTATGTCCGTCGATCAAATTAAGTTACTGACAACTATATTGATTCGACATCTTTTATCCTTAAGTAGTACCGCTCAACTTTATTTGTCATGTCGGATATAATCCACCTTGCAGGGTTTACATGACAATCCTTATGAGCTCCTTAAGGGGACATCATCAACCCGATGTATCGGTACATGGATTCCATTTATAATCAACAGCCCATCATACATACAATGTTATTACCCAATTTATAGAGGTTGTTGATCCATAATGAATCTCACTCTTTTATGAGTCAAATTAATGCACACTGCATATACATGTCCGTTATTATATCCGGATTAAGAGCACAAGCATCCATAATAACAGAGGTGTTTGTTCTCTTATGTAGTCAGTACAAAGAGAACAACCTCAAGTGGTCCTATTCAATACACACAAAGTGTACTAGTGTAAACCTATAGTCAAGATAGACTAATACCAGATTATACTACAACCTTTCCAATAGATTGTCCAAGTCTATCTAGGTTGTGAACTATTTATATACTCCATAGGGAACTGATAATATGATCTTCTGTGTGACACCACACACCATATTATCTACAATATAGAATATCAGACATTTGCATTAACACTTGCAACAAATACAATATGCAAACATTTGCCCATATGACTCTCATTCAAAATTTAAGGAAATAAGGTTACTACAAAAGTAATGCTTTTAGTATATAATCCTAACACTTCTGTCAGAAGGTTCTGTTCATTTCCAGAATAGGAATTAGATAGAAAACCTAATTTCTGTCCGACCAGAATTGACAGAATAAAGCTCTGTCAATTCTGGGATTGCTAGTTTCCTAATTTAATTATGTGATTTGTTAATAAGATTAATTCATTAATTAATGAATAACGGTTAGACTATTATTGCTAGGAATATTTATGCCATTATAAATTGTTGGATTATAGATATAATTTAGAATAAATATTTTACGCGAAATGTTTAAATTAGTAATTAATATTACTATAGTCTTATTAGAATATAATTTTAGAATAATATTTAATTACTTTCCTTAGTAATTATTATTAAAAATAAAATAATTATTAAATAAATGATTATCGTAATAATCATGGTGTTTTAGACTTAAAAGTATTTATTAAATATGTTACGGTATTTCTACGTAAATAAAATATTATTTAGTTTTAAAATTATTTTCATTACCAAAAAGGGTATTTTGTATATAAGTAAACCTAACTAAAGTATTAGTTCTATTTATTAAAAATAAAAACCTTTTTATTACTTATTTATAAATAAAAATAGTAATTCACACGTTATTAAAATAAATAGTTTTATTTAAAAGATTGTTTTATTCAGTAGTTGCTAATTACGGATATTACGTAAAAATATTAACATAGTATTTTGTATCAATTATTTTTATATTCACAAATAACTATAATTTTGGCACGAACTTATTATTAATTAAATTAATGAATATTTTCATTTAAGAAATGGCAAGTTTTATTTGTTCACTAAAAACGTATTTTTCCTATATTCTTATTTAGAGGTTCTCTAAAAATATTTTATAATTAAGTAAAGGTTTTAGTATAATTATTAGTGATTTTAGAGTCTATACTATTGTTATATTATTAATAAGTTGATTAATTAGAATTATAGCAAAACCTTAGACTGGCAACTAAGTCATGTTTCACTAAATGTAGGGTTCAATTCCGGGCTTTAGCTTGAGTGTTTTTCCGTCGTCACCTACAGCACCAGGAACAAAGGCAAGTTTCATATGATTCCAAACTTGTATTTTAGTTGATATTCTACAAAATTTGGAACTTAGTCTAGACGAACATGTAGTCATGCACCTTGACTTAGGTCTAAGTATGACTTTAGGAAAATAGACTCTAGAAACAATTAGAACACTTAGACTATTTGAGAAATTTTGACCCGTCACAACATAGGACCGAAATTATCTATCCATATATCTATTTTTGGTTGCTTATAGATTTGTAGGTAACCTGATTTATGTTGCTTCCTAATCATTCCAGAGAATGGCAAAGGGAAGAACCAACTGTTCTGGCCATATTTCTGAGGAGGTTGAATCCTCAGAGTACCGGCCCGTAGAGTCAGCAACTGGTCCACATCCTTTAAGAAATTCTCTAGAGGCAGAAATATTTTTATTAATTCTTCCATTCAACTTGAAACGTACTATTACTATTGGTTAGAGTCGGGCTTGATCAATTCTATAAGTTTATGTCCTCAATCCATTGAATAGTGAAAGGTGAGAGAACATATACTCCTTTTTAACGTCACTTATTTTCTTCTTTTTACTAGTAAGTGATCCCTTGATTCTCAAAGATCTAATATCTAAAGAACATGTACTTATGTCACTTTCTATCATGATTAGAACTTTTAGAACTCATTTTAATTTTTATAAACTCTCTTGAAATTACTATGGATAAAGTTGAAAAAATATTCGTCGACCTACTATGGCGTGGCAGATACGCACTGCAGTCATTTATCTGGATTATGGAGACTGCGAGTTCACTGCAGCTAGCTGCACACTGGCAAGACATGGACCCAAAGTTGAAGTGATTTCAGTTATTCATAGGTTTTCAGATATTATTAAGACTACGTCCTAAAAACATAATATTGATCTCTTGAGTGGTTCCATCAATATTAGATAAAGTTAATTGATAGAATATTTGGTGATCTATCATTATTCGAGTCATGGAACCAAAGGTTCACTGAAGCCAGATGTACACTACATTGGTGGAACATGAACTCTAGGCAAAATGACTTCGGATATGTATAATTTCCAGATACTATTGAGACTATATACACGTTATATATCATGTTTGATATATTATCGCTATTGACAACTTTACCGAAAATTATCTTGATTGAACTTAGCCTTTTTTTAAAATCTTAGCAGTAAATTTCATTTACAGAACCCTTTTATATCACCATATATTTCCTATATAATTTTTTTAATTTGTCTTAGAAATTCATTAGGACCATCTTTCGACACTTTTTGGCCGATCTCTTTCATGGTTTGACTATAGTGTATTGCACGTAATTTTTAATAGTTCTATGTTTTGATATATATATATATATATATATATATATATATATATATATATATATATATATATATATATATATATATATATATCTAAGATTATATCCGAGGAACAAAGCAGCTTCGTCTCAGGACAGAACATCACTGATAACATCTTGCTCGCTCAGGAAATGACCACTTGCATGAAGTTCCCGTCTAGAGGGGGAAACATCGTCATAAAGACCGACATAGAAAAAGCTTATTACCGTCTAGACTGGCAATTCATGATTTGGGTTTTCCGAGGGGTTTGGGTTTTCCGAGAAGTGGATAGATATCATCTTCAGATCCATTAGCAACTCTTGGTTCTCCACGGTCGTCAACGGGCAAGCAGAAGGTTTCTTCAAATCCAGCCGTGGGGTCCGTCAGGGGGACCCTCTTTCCTCTACCATCTTCATCATCGCAGCCGAAGCGCTCAACAGAAACCTTAATAGCATGGCTAACACCCCCAGGTTCTACCACTTTCACACCACCACTGGCTGCCCTCCAATTACTCATCTGGCCTACGCCAATAACATCCTCATCTTCTCATCCGGCGATGTCGGATCAGTAGAGGTAGTCTGCAGTACGCTTAAGAGATACACCAGATGCTCAGGCCAATGAGTCAACGCAGATAAAAGCGTCATCTACACCCATCATAAAGCTGACAGGAACCACTCGACTTCCCTCGCCAACCTAACCTCATTCTTAATTTCTTACCCACCGTTCTCCTACTTGGGGTGCCCGCTGGTGTACATTAAATCTAACTCGGGCATCTTCGACAGAATGGTGAAGAGAATCAAAACAAAAATTATGGGATGGCACAATGCGACCCTATCTCCGGACGGCAAGATGATCCTGATCAAGCACGTCCTATCCTCCATCTCCATCTACACCTTGGCTGTGTGCGCCCCCCAAGAAGTTTATATCCTCGTTAGAGTCCCTCTTCGCCAACTTCTTTTGGGGGCATCGCGACGTCAAAGACAAGCACCATTGGGTTAGCTGGGATACCATGGCCAAACCAACCGAAGCGGGCGACCTGGGCTTCAGCAGACTAGCTCACATTATTGACGCCTGCTCAATGAAGCTGTGGTGGAAAGTCCGTTCGAAAAACTCCATTTGGACTAGATTCATGAAGGCCAGATACTTCCGCCACTCTCACCCCGCGACAGCTATCGCCAACAATCGGTCATCTCCTTCATGGCGACGAATCCTCCACGGCCGTTACCTTGCAAAACCTATCATCTGCCTACAGATTGGCAATGGCAGCTCATCGCTCCGCCACGAACGCTGGCTCAAAAATGCTTTCCTTCAACCTTCCACAACTGTCCCCCCCGAACTGCACCATCCGAGATTTATGGGACAGCGACTCCGGGTGGAGATGAGACTAGGTCAGAGAGTGGCTGGGTCCGACGACGTCGGCTGTCGTAGCCGCTATAGACGTTAAGCTCAATGACATCCCCGACGCTCTAACATGGGCCGCCTCACCCGGGGGTACCTTCTCGTTAGCCTCCGCCAGACGCGTAATGAGAGGACCTGACACGACTTCTCTAATGATCTCCCCTTTTTCGAATTCTTGCATCCCCAACAAATGTTCTATCCTAATCTGGAGAGCTCACTACATGAAGCTCCCCACCAACGACTCCCTGTCACGACCCGTATCCAGTATAAGGGCACGAGAAGTGGGTACGACCAGCCTACGCCGCAGTATCGGCGGTAGAACGTTATCTTAGGTCACAACATCTAGTAAAAACCAAACCTGTATAATGATATACACTCCAAAATGAGGACAATATAAAGGTACAACTCAATTACAACATCTAAGGTGGAATAAAGAGAATAGATGAAAATATAAGATAAAAGAGTAATCTCCAACCAGCTACAAATGAGAGTAAAATCTGAATATACAAACATCTATCATTATCCAGAAACTGAAAGTACATGAATAAGACAACTAATGGAACTAGTCTAGAATCTAATCTAGACAATAGGCAAGTCCTCAACAATTGTAGGATCCTCCTGAGGGTCCAAGTCACCGGTGTCATCTAAGCCAGTGCCATAATACGTAGGACAAAATTTCTCCTCATCACCTGTATATTTTCAACAGTCCAATTAGGACGGGAACGAGCACAATACATCTCATGCAGTTCATATCTTGACAGAAAATATAAAGCATGTGATAGGCTAAGATGCATGAAATGCTATAAGAATAAGCATGAAAAGAAGAGAGAAACTGATAAACAAAGCTATCTATATATGATAATAGAGAACTGTAAGTGACTATGTGATTTAGAGTACAAGATAGACATGTAAACGGCTTGATTTGCACATGATTATACTAAAGAGTTTGTACATGATTACACTACTTTGGAATTGTTCACATGACTATTTCTACTCTCCCATGCCCCAATCAATACACAAGGATCTAAACAGGTTATGTTATTTTACATAATAGTTTATACATGAAGCTCATAAGATCGTGAGAGTACATAAGAGCACATGAGTATACATGAATAATAAGAGTCCACAAAATACATAGTGTTCGTAAAAAGCACATGACACGATGTATTCGATGCACCCGAGGAGATCTCATGTAAAGATCCATATAGTACTAATCTGTGATAATGTCGTGTCAACATCAAGTAAATTAAACTATGACAAGAATATAATTCCTAACAAGTATAAAAAGGTCAGAGAATGTACTCGCCTGATATCCTATCTGTCTGTTGAGAATATGAGTCTGAGCTGGAGTATCTGAGTCCTATTTAGAGCAACATATGTCACAACATGTTTAACATGAAATAATAATAGTCTACCATGCATTCTAAATGATTCTAGGTCCTTTTAGGTCAAAGTTAACCCTTGGTCAACTCTGGTCAAACCTGGTCAACCATAAGTCAACTAGTCTATCTACCAAATTTTAGGTCAAACACAAATTTTCTAGTCATTCTAAGCTCATTTGAGTCAATTTGGATCAAGTTTGACCTAAAGTTGTCTTTTATTAACTTGGTCGACTTGATAGACAACTAGGCCAATTTAGGCTCATGGGGTTAATCATAATCTGACTCATTAAGCCTTAGACTATATATGTAGTAACAATCACATATATTTATACATATTTATATTCCAATACTCATAATAGGATATACATATATACATGTGTGTAGATATATATATACACACATATAAGAAAATGGAGAAGAGGCTTGTGTGTGTGTGTTGTGGGGAAGGAAACCCTCCAATCTCAGTGAAACTGAGATACTATTTCAGTCATACAAATTCAGACTTAAAAGAAAGGATTCACTCATAATCATATATATATATAGTCATGCACACACATATGCATATATATATATATATATATATATATATATATATATATATTATATATATATATATATATATATATATATATATATATATATATATATATATATATATATATATATGTATATATATATATATATATATATATATGTATATATATATATGGGTCGTTATATATGGGTCGTTCTACAATACATCCGCTAGAAATGGATGTATCGATACATCCGAAATTTGGACCGTTGGATGTTGATCCAATGGTTCGGATTGAATAATAGTGCAGAAACATAATTTAATGCTGATTTAGACTTTTGACCTGATGGTAACTTGCTTTAGCAGGTCATTCTTCACTTTAATTTTTTCAATGAACATCCTAAATTAACTCATATTTACTCTCTCTTTCGTCCATCCAATTTAATATTTCGTAATTTTTTTTGGTTACAGGCCGTCGTGGTGGTGGTGTTGGTGGTTGTGGTGGAAAGAGAAACGGAGATGAAGAAGGAAATAAAAATCGGTCCGGATCGTATCGAAAGTCGTCGAGCCCTCATAGAACAACGAGGAGTACCAGCTGCACCGAGAAGAATCGGTCCGGTTCGCGTCGGACGTCGTAGAAACCTCCTCGAACAAGAAGAAGTACCAGCGGCGCCGCTCTAATTTTACTGTCCATGCCATTGTCAGAAATCTTATTTTCATCTAATAATTTAATATTTTGTTAATAAAGCTACATGTCATGGTGGTGGTGGTGAACTGAGGAAACCTGCTTCTGAGGTCGGGCGGATCATCTGCTCACATATTTAAAAAAAAAAATCTGTATTGATCGGACGAAATATTTTTTACTTTTCTAGTGATAATATTTTCGAAGAGAATATTTTTTTGGACGGTGAATGGCCATTCTATTTGCTTTTAACACGGAGAATGGCATTCTCTTTGCTTTTAACACGGCGAATGGACGGAGAATGGCCATTCTCTTTGCTTTTAACACGGCGATGGACGAGAATGGCCGTTCTCTTTGCTTTTAAACAGGAGAATGGCCATTCTCAAGGAGAATGACCATTCTCAGTTCCTTTAACATGGAGAATTGTAACGCCCCAGTCCCAAATACGTAGGACTATGAACGTAGACATGCCAGCTGTATTCATATGAAGTATACTCCAATATATAGAAGCATAAATACATAAGCTGTAAAAATGAGTAGAACCATAACTAATCTTATCCACACAAAATAAATAATAGAAGATCTCATATAATCAACTATGAAATTGTCATTTGGTACATGTAGTTGGGCGGAGACAAATCCACTACCAACTATGAAAAGAAATACATGATAAGCAAAAGAAAGATTTTGGCGAGCGAAGGGAAGACGATCCAAGTGCAATCATCCTCGAGAAATAGCAATGAACACGGCTAGAGCTAAGCACCTGTGAAAGACAAGAGCACACACCTGGAGAGATAACCAGGTCCTCAGAGGGACGTAACAAGACACATAATGTCATGCCATATAAACTGAATAAATATTGCTCAAATAATGTGAATCAAATTATAACATGTTCCATACACACCTACTGAACCGAGCGTACCATCCCCCCAACTAAACAAGGACATGAGATGGTAACTAATTCACGGTAACGTATCTTCCCATGCTATGAATCCAATTGGTATCCGGACCCTAACAAGGTTCAATACCTTCTCATCGAAGTAGTAAGTCACACCTACAACCAAACAAGGACAAGATGTGACGAACTAATCCGCGATAAGTTATTGTTCCAAGTCACGGTCAGATACAAGTACCCAAACCAAAAGTACTCGTACCTAACGGATAAGGTAGCCTACCGTTCTAAGTGAAATATAGTTAAGAACAATCCTTCCTACGCATGGGCCCTGGCTAAATAGGATCGGCATAGTCCCCCTTGGGCACCAGAGGCCCCATCAGTAAGAGCATGACGTTCCGCAGAATCGTCAGTGGCCGTCAGTAATCATGGGTCATCAACCCAGTATCTCCAGCGGAGAGTCCGGGTCACAAGGGAAGTGCATCGAAGCCCATACGCTAAGGAATTGTCCTCCCCGTCCAATGCCTACTGTGTTGTATCTACAACACATAACCACTATAATCGCAAAGTTAAACTAGCATACAACCTCTATTAGCGGTTATTCCTATCGCACGGCTTGTACGTACTGGTGGCCAGCCAATCACGCACTTTCGTGTTCTACATGTGACACACAACTTTGTGTTATAACATGTCAAGGCCAATGAATGCAACACACATGGTGGTCCCTTAAATCTAGGTTTAATTTGTAAGTAAATAATACACAGCAGGAAATATAAGTGAACAGTAAGTTCTAACAGTTATGCCATGTATCACAGTTTATTTTGCATAAAAAAAAAATAATGCATAAAATATGAGCTAAAATAATTAAACAGCAAATGACAAGGTATCTGGCCTGGTAGAGCGCCTGGTGTGCTGCGATAATCAATATGGCACGAACTGCAACTTCGGTGCAACAACCATGCAAGGTGACTTCTGATGGCGGCACGGACAGTGCCATCAGGTCCAGGACGGTCAATTTAGTTAGGGTGGACATAAGGTAGTCTAGATTTGGCGAGGGAAAAGGAGTAATGGAACTTAGTCATGGACGGAAGGATAATCAAAGGGTATAGGATAAATAAATAAATAAATAATATATATACGAACTAAAACTATTTATAATACTCAAGAACTAACTTTTATAAGTCAAAATGGTTATAGAAAAATACTTAAAGTAAAGGAAAGTCGTTTTGGCTAAAACACTAAGTTTCATAAATTTTGTGATGTTTGACAGAAACGATATTTCACTAGATAAAGAAAATATATACTTAACATAATATTCTAGAAACTATTTTCATAGGGAACCTATTTTTGTCAAGTACTTTTTAGTATATATAATAATAGGAAATAATATTTATTTATTTAGGGTTCGAAATCTAGTTTTGAAAACAAATATATGGTAAGCCTAGTACAATCTTTTTGTTACAAAAAAATACTTCTAATAAAAATAATCTCAAATAAGAATATTAATAAATAATAACATAGTAATAATAATAATAATAATAATAATAAGAATAATAATAATAGTAATAATAATACAACTAACCTACACCAAAAAGAAAAGGAAACAAACAAAATAATAATTGATAATAAACAAAAAAAATAAAATAAACAAGTTATAGATTCGTGCTCTACTGTCTTCTTTGAGAAGACTGGAGTACGGAGGAAAAATCAAGGAGAGAGAGAGCGGGGATCTCGGAGAGTCCGGCGGAGAAAGTCGGAAAGAGGCGGGGAGCGGGATCGGCAAGGTGGGTTTCGCGGAGGAGCTTCGGCCGGGTGGCGGAGCTGCGGTTAGCAACGGGAGAAAGGAGCGGACGGAGAGGATGACAGGCTCGGCATGAGGGTTTGGGGTTGAGCGGACGCGCGGTGGGGGACGGCGAGCTCGGCCGATCGACGTCGGCGCTCGAGGAAAGGGAAGGAGCGGCGGTCGCTGTGCGCCTGCGGAGGAGGCTGACGCGCTCGCGTCGGCGCGGTCGACGCGGCGGCGGAGGGGGCTGGTCGCTTGGCGCGCGGTGGCGGCGGCCGTGAGGGCACGGCGGTGCGCGGGTCCGATGGAGGCCAGGTGTGCGGCGGAGGTGAGTCGATCGAAATAAATTTTTGTGTTTTATTTTGGGGTTTGGCCGGAAGTTGATGGCGGCGGGTTGGTGTGTCGGTTTCGATGTGTTGCTGGCGAGTGGGCGCCGGCGACAGTGGCGTACTGGTATTAGTGGCCGGATTTGGTCGGAAATTCTGGTGGTCGGGGCTTACGGTGGCGATGGGCTGGTGATGGAGGCGGTGGTCGGAACGACGAGGTGGTGGCGGTGGTGTGTTTTTGTTTGGTTGTTTGTTTGGGTTTTGGTCGGGTCGGCCGGTGGTCCGGGTGGTGTTGTGGCTGTGGAGAGGGCGGTGGTCAGGAGGGTTTACGGATGTCGACGGTGAGGAGAGGGTTGGCGGCGGCGCCACGACGCGGGTCTGGGGATACGATGGACGCGGCGGTGGTGAGCGGGGAAAGAGGCTGGGAAGAGGTTGGGTTTGGTGTTGACGGCGATGGAGACGGGGAGAAGAGGTATGACGACGTCGATGGGGCGGAGGCTGTGGTTACGGCAGTTGGGTGTGGGTGGACGGGTTAGAGGGATAGGGATAGGGTTAGGATTTGTTGGTGTCGGGGTGTGTCCGACACGGGAAAGATAAAGCTATATATATAAATAAAATATGGAATAAGAATTTGGATGGACACAGACACGGTGCACGACATTGTTGTAGTGGTAGAGAATTTGTGGAGGAATAACGAATTGGAGGAGTACCTGCCTATTTATAGGATGTGGGAATTCCCAATTAGATATGGATTAGGATTTAAATTCCCCATAATAGATACTTCGTAGTTTAATTTAAAAGCAATCAAATCCAAATCCAAATCCAAATCTAAATCTAATTTAAATTAAATTCTCCTATTTAAAAATCAAATGGAATAACTAAATTTTCAAATATTAACTATTTAAATAAATCCACAGTTTCAAATCAAGATTTAAATCTCCTAAATGATTTCGAAATATATTCTCCCAAAATACTAATATTAATAATTTTGAAAATTACATTATTATTTAAATGCACTAATAAATAATTAAAATAATATTTATGAAGAATATTATTTTAGTAACTTCCATAAACGAAAAGACTTTCATAAATAAAATTGTCATCTTGAAAATTTAGTATGATAACTAAAAATATTTATTATATATATTATTTTGAAATTAGAAATTTTTTTTTCTAAATTATGTACGCTCGCACATAATCACACTCGTCGAGCAAATTCAAAAAAAGAAATAAATTTCGTGCGCGACGTATAATACAACTACGCGACGTATATTACAAAATTTTAAATCAGTACTAAAAAAATAGTAGAAATTTTAGGGGTTTTACAGAATGGCCATTCTCCGTTCTTTGAAAACGGAGAACGGACACTCTCTGTGCTTTTTTATCTAATAATTTAATATTTTGTTAATAAAGCTACATGTCATGGTGGTGGTGGTGAACTGAGGAAACCTGCTTCTGAGGTCGGGCGGATCATCTGCTCACATATTTAAAAAAAAAATCTGTATTGATCGGACAAAATATTTTTTACTTTTCGAATGATAATATTTTCGAAGAGAATATTTTTTTTGGACGGTGAATGGCCATTATATTTGCTTTTAACACGGAGAACGGCCATTCTCTTTGCTGTTAACACGGTAAATGGACGGAGAATGGCCATTCTCTTTGCTTTTAACACGGCGAATGGACGGAGAATGGCCGTTCTCTTTGCTTTTAACACAGAGAATGGCCATTCTCAAAGAGAATGGCCATTCTCCGTTCCTTTAACATGGAGAATGGCCATTCTCCATTCTTTGAAAACCTAGAACGGACACTCTCTGTGCTTTTAACAAAGTATGGTACATTTAGGACTGGAAATGTTCAAGTATCTCATATTTTTTTACCAAATATTTACAGTATTTTTAATATCATTTACCATAGTACATTCATTTAATATTAAATCATGGTTCAAGAAAATCTGAATATCATTTTATCAGGCTTCCACTGTATGGCTGAACAAAATTTCTTGCGAATGTTTGAATATAATTAACCTACTATCAAAGAGAATTTTTCTTACATTACATTATGTATTACACTGGCATCGACTTCATACTGATGGCATCGATGTACTGATGGCAATAACAAAGGATGAACAAGCAGGATTACAATTATGTTTCAGCAATAACAAGGGATGAACAGGCAGGATTACAATTTTGCTTCAGCAATAACAAGGGATGAACATGTACTGGCATCGAATTCATACTGATGGTATCGATGTAATGATTTTTTACATAAAGCAAAACACATTACAATCAAATAAAGTTTTAGTGATCCCAGGAATGCATCCGTAATGAGGCCACCTGTAAACCCTAGGAATGCACCCAGGACTCATGAAATCTGTGATGGGCATCTACAAATCAAAGGAATACACCAAAATCAATATCATCTATGAAGGCCAACTGCCAACCAAATAAATGCTTCAACCAAAAAATCATAATCAAATTAAGTATACTTCATTCCAAGTCCAATAAACAGCATAATTCACGTTACAGTAATCTGCCCAATCCATGTTAGTAATTCAACATAGAACCTGCATAATTCACAATACAATAATCCAAATAAATATCAGACCTACTCTAAATTCAAGACCATATTACATTTTCAAAACAAATTACGAACTATGTACTTATTACAAACGAAAATTTTAGTCTTACAATATTTCAAACACAAAATTTAGTTTGACCACCATGACCAACAAATATTCAGAACCATATTACAAGTCAAATATTACTTCCAAATTGAAATAAGAGACATTCAAAACTCAAAAGATGAATCTTCATAGCCATCTCCATCTTCTTCTTCTTATTTTTTTTCCTACTTCTTCTTCTTTCACAAAATATCCTTCACCTACACCTTGAGGGACGGATTAAAAAAAATTATAGTCAGTATGGACTCACTATATATGTAGAAATGACATCCAGAAACATAAATAGAAGTATCAAAGTGATGGCTAGCATTAAAGTGTCAATGTGCACAGTGTGTATTTTTACATAAGAGTTTGGGCTAGCCCCATTTACCTTCTTCACGAGGGAAGGAAAATCTTATTCTTGGTCAGCAAATTCAACCTCTATCTGGTTAATCTTATCCAGAATCAATTTCTGGTTGTCGGATATAGTCTTCATCTCTTTGAAGACATTCTCAAAGTTTGCAGCAACAAAATTGTATAGATCATCAACCCTGTCCTTAGTGTTTTTGATTCCATAAGTTGATGGTTTTCCAGATGTTGATGGTTTGCTTGCAGCTGCTGCCCGTTTTCCAAACATTCGAGTGAAGGTTAGTTTTCTCATGGGGCCTTTGTTTTTAATATAAACATCCCCTGCTAAACTTGGGACAGAATGTTTATTAGCCATCGAGCATACAAATCCTCCGAAAGGGAGAGCTGTCCATGCAGTTGGTTTTTCCACGAGATGCATCATTCTACTGAACATGTAGGAACCTATATCCATCCTTTTTTTCTTCCCCATATAATAAAGAAATTTTACTCTCTCGGGATGGATGGAAAACTCATGTCCAGTAGGGTTGAGTGTTTGAGATGCGTAGGCATGCAACAATTTATACAAAGTTTTTAATTGATCTTTGTATACATTTTGAGGGGTTTTGGCACCCATTGAAACACCTGTAATCTCATGAATTGCATCCGTCATGGAAACATTATCAATATCTTTCATATCAAACTCAAGAACTGGATCAAATCCATAAAATTCGTTGATGACAGCAGCATTTACCCTAATCAGTTTCCCTCTCAGAAACACCTATGGTTGATCCTCTTCTTTTTCATTAAAGTCAGCCGGAAGATTTGAGTAAAATTCTCTTACTATTGTTTGGGAGATTTTCTCAAGACAGGATTTGTTCAGTTCTCTAATTGATAGAATTTCAATATATCCAGGAAAGCTTCATCTTCGACATCATCCATCTTAATTGATCTTTCAGGCATAACAGCCTTTTTCTTGAAATATTTAATGTAAATCTTCTTAGTTTTAGAGTCTTTAAATTTTTTTACCTCCTCTCCAGCCTGGGACTTATTTGATGATTGCTCTTCCTCTTCATTTTCCTCTTCTGATGAGGATTCAAAATCCACAGAGTACGCTGATGACTCTGTATCCGTTGCCACCTTAGCCTTCGCTTGAGTACGCCTTCAATCTTCATAAGTTGAGTCTTCCGACGACTCTGTATCGAAGATAGAATTTCCGGTCTTTGTCGAGCAATGAGTGTTTTTAGCCTTTTTTGCACGTGGCTTGGCTGCCGCCTCCGCTTTCATCGTCGCTGCCGCCGCCGCTGCTTCCGCCGCTGCTCTTTCGGCCTCTGCCCTAGCGACCATAATCTTGGTTTTCGCCGCCCTTGCAAGTTCTGTCCTTCGGGCCCGTATCGTATCCCTTTGTGGATTATTCCCCTTCGGCGACGGTCGTTGTTTCTTCGGCGGTATTTTGATTAGAAGAGGGTTTGGGAGAAGGAAGAGGGTTTGAGAGAAGAAGAGGGAAAATTCGACCGTTTTATATGACCTTAGGAAGTGGAAAAAATTAGAATAGTTTTGAGTCTTAAATTAAATTTATTACTATTATTACTAGTATATATCCACGTGTTTCGTATAAATTATTGAAAAATTTGGCAGAAAAAACGTGGTGGAAACATGTTTATTTAAAAAAATTTGACAACATATTAAAGAATGTGAAGTTTAATCTCAATATTTCCATTTTTCGAATATTTGATTAAATTTTTGAAAATAAGAAGACTATGTACTTGAAAAGAGTAAAATTGAAACACTCAAAGTTGTCCTCTATTTTACTTTGTAATCATATTTAAGATGGATTTGACGACAAGATTGACGCTGGCAGCATAATAAATTCTATGACGTAACAAGTCATTGATGGAGATATCATCACTGATATATGGATTTGACGTAACAAGATTTGTTAATTATAAAGAGCAATGCTATAGTTAGCAAATGGGTGTAAGTTGTAAGAAGGTTGTAAAAGTTTGATTGTAGCCGAAACCAAATTGAGTTAACAAAATATTATATTTTATTAAATCCCAGCTTCGTCGCCGGAACATTCTTCGGAGAAGTATACAAGAGGAGGACAAAAAACTGTAAAAAACGAAAAAAAAAGAAGAGGTCTAGCCCTCACTGGCCTCGCGGAGGATCTCCGCAAAGTCCTGCAGGGTGCGCACACCCGCCCTATGGCACAGGCGGCGAAACGCTTCCCTCTTCTCCAGAGAATCCCGTTCCTCCGGAGTGATCGGCAACAGGTCAAAGTTGGGCGCCGGATGAAGAGGTCGAGCGATGACCTCCAGTGACAACCCGCAGGAGGTCAGGAAGTCCGCAGCCGCTGCCAGCCAGTCATGGGCCGGAGGCGGCGCAGAGGGTGCTCCATGCGGAGAGGCTCGGCGACGACTGGAAGAAGACTCTGGTAATGGTTCCCAACCAGATGATCTTTTTGGAGCCATGTTAAATGTGCAACCTACTCAGATGAATGGGGACCCCTATGTATATATATACACGTTCCTAACCGACTCTTCTTATTCCTTATTGGAAGTTGGGGATATTCAATTTCTTATTCCTTATTGGAAGTTGGGGATATAATGCTACAGTTACAACCAAATGCTTACAACACTCTTACAACCTTCACCCATTGCTGACATGTAGGCCATGGCCCACATGTCAGCAATGGGTGAAGGTTGTAAGAGTGTTGAAAGCATTTGGTAGTAGACTTAGCATTATTGATGTCTTATTCCAGGCTTAGTTGGTTGTGCGGTTTGGCTTTTACATGGAAGGCCTAGGTTCGAGTCTGGTGTTTGGGTTCTGTAGAATTTTTCTATTATTAACATTTTTTGGGTGCTATTATATGCTTTTAACTTAGTATGGAACAACTTTTGGGACTGTTAATGGCCATTCTCCGTTCCTCTAACACGAAGAATGGTACATTTAGGACGGAGAATTGTACATTTAGGACGGCGAATGGTACATTTAGGACGGAGAATGATAAATGTAGGACGGAGAATTATACATGTAGGACGAAGAATGGCCCATATAGGACGGAGAATGGTACATTTAGGACGGAGGTAGGACAGAGAATGATACATGTAGGACGGAGAATGGTACATATAAGACGGAGAATGGTACATTTAGGACTGTTCTGTAGGGTTGTGAATTTTAAATAGTTTAGCTGTTTAGTTTTGTTTTGAATCTATATAAATTGGTTTTGAAGGCTCGTGAAGATAAATTAGTTTGGCTGTGTGGCTGTTAATGGCCATTCTCTGTTCCTTTAACACGGAGAATGGTACATTTAGGACGAAAAATTGTACATTTAGGACGGCGAATGGTACATTTAGGACGGAGAACGGTAAATATAGGACGGAGAATGATACATGTAGGACGGAGAATGGTATATTTAGGACGGAGGTAGGACGGAGAATGATACATGTAGGACGGAGAATGGTACATATAAGACAGAGAATGGTACATTTAGGACTGTTCTGTAGGGTTGTGAATTTTAAATAGTTTGGCTGTTTAGTTTTATTTTGAATCTATATAAATTGGTTTTGAAGGCTCGTGAAGATGAATTAGTTTGGCTGTTTGGCTGTGTAAATAGATTTTAAAGGGTTGTGAAAAAGAAACCAATATTTTCGTATCGATCACCATTAATTATGGTGAATGGCACTGATACCACTAATATGAGTAGAATTTGCACCGCCAGAATTCATTTTGAATAAGGTAAAATATGTGTTGGAAAATGGCAAAATCTCTTGGATATGATTACACTGAGATGTTGTATTAATGGTAAAATCTGTGTTGGAAAATGTCGAAATCTCAGAAGTGAGCGGTCTTAGGCGTCATTATATCACAGTCCATTTTATTTATAAAAAAATTAATCATGTAAAAAATTAGTATTGACAAAAGTAAAATTTTGTCAAAATGGAGAATCGAACTCATAAAAAATATCTTGTATGTAGACTAGTAAAAAATGTAAAGAAATGCATGCATGCATGCATGCTACTGTTTTCACCATTCACCCCAGGAATGATAGATGATATCTAAATCATTATACATCTCGTATACAGGTTCCCCTGGTACTGGGATTACATTATCAAAGGATTTTTTAAACGTCTGTATTGAATAACAAATTTTCCAGAGTTCGTCGTCGAAGATCACGTTGAAGCACCCACGTATGTCGAGCACGCGAAGACCCTTGCAGTTGCATATGATAGATCGCAGCGTGTCTCCATTGAACATGCCGAATCCCATATGTAGGTGCTCGAGATGCGGCATCGAATCAGCCACGACCTTTTCCTCTGCCTCGTTTTTCGTGTCCAGCACGAACATGTTCCTGAGCATGAAAATCTGGAGGGGGCATGTTCCTACTCAGCTTGACCAGACGTTGGCAATACTTTTCGGCGGAAGATATTCCAGTCGACGTGATATAGAGGCAGTAGCTAATGTCGAGTTCTTCTAGCACAGGGAGAAACTCCAAGTGTCTCACGAAAGTTTCATCACTCACGTCGTACTTCGGAATGCGCAGCACCCTTAGAAATTTCCCACTGTATTATAAAAATAGGAAAACATCAATAGAAATTAACAAAAGTATACGTAAAATTTTGTAATAGAAAAAATAAAGTATTAGAATAAGACCAAATAAAATTTTGCACTGGCCTTAAACATGCAAAAGAGAAGGCTGCTTCGTCAAGCTTGTACGCGGAGAAGGACCCTAGATATCCCTTACTGCGAGCCACGAGCTTCATTACGGTCAAACTAATCTCAGCGGTTTGCTGGGTCCTCCGGCACCACTGTACCAAGTCGACGTTAGACCAATAGTCTAAGGGACCGTTGAGCGCCTTCCACCACGAACGGCAAACTGGGGCCACGTTGCACATTACCTCGTCCGTCGACATCCCCGACAGTACCAGTATCATTGAAAGAATCTCGGTAGGGATGACGGCCCATCCGCTGCAGTTGATCTTGCTCCCCTCCATTGCGACTGTTCTTCTTCTTCTTTCCTTTGTTTCTCTCTAGTCGGATGGGTTCTCTTCTTTGGAAAAGGCTATTTAACCCCTCGTTTAGGGGGTTGTAACCCGCTCGTGGAGGGGTGTGACCGAACAAGGCACGAATCTATTGGGAAATAACGGTAATGCCACTGTATTAATATTAGCAATTAGTCGTTTGGGCTCCCAACATTTTTGGGTGATGCCATCTTCCATTATGTGGCATCTGACATGGCAGATGACATAACAGCTTACATGGCAAATTTTAACCCCAAAAATTAATTACCCAATTTTTTTAATGTTAATGTTAATGTCAATATTAATATTAATGTTAATGTTAATGCTAATGCTAATGTTAATATTAATGTTAATATTAATATTAATATTAATATTAATGTTAATATTAATTAATGTTAATTTAATATTAAATTATTTATTTACTATTAATGTTAATTTTAATATTAATTTTATTGTTAAATTTTGCCATGTCAGCTGTCATGTTAGAAACCATGTCATATGCCACATAATGGAAGATGGTATCATCCAAATTTTTTGGAAGCAAATAGCATTTTCGCAATATTAGTTTTAATTATATTGTAAATTTTAAATTAACAGAAAAGCCAATGTAGATTTAATATTAATGTTGCTGTAAAATTTTCCCGATCATACCTCGATACTTACGTTTGTCGACCGAGTTACCGTCTTCATCCTTATCAAGTTTTCACCCGAATCATCATCCTCGCTGGGGCGTGATGCCGTATTTAATCTGGAGTTGCGCTCGTGCAAGGCAAGATAACAGATTCACAATAGTGTTTATAGCTCAAATTGATAACATAAGCATCGGAAGGAAAACGTAGTATACAATAAGAATCTCTTTTATTGATAATGAACTGAAGGTTACAATGGCTCTGAATAGCCCAACTTAACATGCCAATTGGCTACAACGCTCATGATCTCTCTAGCTCACAAAGGAGTACATTGTTCCATACATTATGCCTCTTTATAGCCAACAAGTAGTCTTCGGCTGAACATCTCCATGTCGCAAGTCCGAACGCCAATGCGGCAGCTCCTCTTGAACGCTAAGGACTCCATGCCTCGGCACGTCCAAGCCGAGCCCCGCCTCGAGCCGAACATATCCTGAACTTATCCACTACCGTATCCCTGCGGCAGATACAGTTAGACATAATCTTAACATAAACATAGTGATCGTGCTCATCTATGTCCCGTTTCGCCTAGCCTGCAAGGTTAAAACTTTATATAAGAAATCATATCATTTCACTCAACCAACCAACCGTAAACTTAAACATATACATAAGGGTGGCAGGCCCTGCGCCTGCACCAGCGCTAATCTCAGCCCACCGGCCCTATCTATATGAAGGTCACGGTGTTTCGCACCGTAATGCATCTTTGGCATCCTTATGTGTAAGACTATGATCGCTTCGATACGGGTTGCTAGCCCAATATCCGAAGGATCCCAAACTTACTGATATCATAGCTTATCACAACACTGGACAGTCGAACCCATCCTAATGATGTGCACCATAAATACCATACATAATTTCCTCCTTTGAACTACTCGGTTGAATTAAGATGATGTGCACCATAAATACCATACATAAATACCAACACTGGACGGTCGTAACAATATAATAGCTTATTGAGTATATTATATTGACATTGCTTGTCCTCCATTCGGAGTTGACCGTTCTCGACAGGTTTTGATATTATAACTGTTGTTAGATAGTAGAACTAGACAGCGTTCTACGTTGTTTCTGCGGTGTAGGCTGGGACGCTGTCACGCACTTATGCCCTTACTCCGGGTGCGGATCGTGATAGGGTGCGTGAGAAAGGAACAATGTCGCTACCGATTCGGTTGGGACCGATAGGTCGGAATCGGCCGGGTCGATCGAACGGGAACGGTTGAATTAAGATCCATTCCACGTTATGGAATGGCTTCACTGGAACCAAGTCCCATATTCAGCGGGTTGCAGGTGATCGCGTAGGCGACGTCAGCGCAGCCAACCAGTCGCTCGCTTGAAGCAAGTCTAAGGCGAGTGGCTGACCTCCTTCGCCTCGTCCCTCTTCGACATCACTGGCATCACAAGCCATCCTGGACGTATAGCTTTGTTAATCGGGGTCCTTTCAACGCAAGTAGCTAGCTCCGATGTAAGTCCCCGCTTAACATGTGCTGAAACCTTATGCACGACTATACCCTGTTTCCTCCTAGGTCGAAACGGTCCCGTGGCCCCGGGTTGCTGATCGAGGAAACTACCGCCTTGTCGACAAGTTGTCCATAACCGTACGAAGACATATTTTTCTTTTAGTTATTATGACATAGCCTACATTATCTTTGAAAACTCAATCCCTTTTCCGTGTTTGTGCCCTTGCATTTATCCTTTCATTCGCAACAACATTATCGATTTACCTAGGAAGGGGGTCGAGAAGAGGAGGGTCAGCCACTCACCTTGAGTTTACTTTAGGCGAGAGAATGGATCTTAATTCAACCGTTCCCGTTCGATCGAGTCAATCGATCTCGACCTATCGGTCCCGACCGAATCGATAGCGACAGTGTTCCTTTCTCGTACACCCCGTAGACGGAGTACAGGGCACGATGTAGGGACGGGGCACTACAGCTATAGACTAAGATGTCGTCTATGAACACTATCACGAACTGATCCAAATAGTGTATGAAGATACGATTCATGGGGTCCATGAATACGGCTGGCACACTTGTCGCTCCAAATGGCATAACAAGGAAATCCCAATGTCCATACCTCGATCTGAATGATGTCTTCTGGATGACTTTCTCTCTGACTCTGATCTGATGGTACCCTCATGACCGCAAGTCAATATTCGAGAATACAGCCGCTCCCTTGAGCTGATCAAATAAGTCATCAATGTACGATAATCAACACATAATCTTGACGTACCATCCTTCTTCTTCACAAGAATCATCGGTGCTCCCCAAGGCGATCCATTAGCACGAATGAATCCTTTGGTTCTGAGTTCTTCAATCATCTTGTACAAGATTTCCAACTTTGAAGGTGCCCTCCAGTAGACTCTCTCCGATCCTGGTGCCGTCCCTGGAATCAAGTCGATGGTGAAAACTCTGCCTCACCTAAAAATGAAAACTCTGCCTCACCGGGAATACCAAAAATAAACCTGCCAATATGGCAGTCTATTCTTGTGTATTGCTCCTTCAACCAATCCATTCCTAGGCCATGGGACCGATTCGACCCGCAGCAAAAGGGTCATCGTCTAACCCAGCTATAGTCCGTGATGGCTTGACATTGTAGTGGCCTTCACACCCTTTCACTGCTTAACAAATGCACGTGACATGGGACGGTGCTTGCTATACTTCGATAGCCCAACAAAACTCTTTTCTAATATGTTCGTGCAACGACTTGACAAGCAAGGGCTACGTCAAGCCTTGCATCGAGGGAACATGCTGTGCACAGCGTTCGACTTGAACAATCAAGTTCTTTGGGTGCATAGACTTAAGCAAGAAGCAGTGAAATACGACTTAAACTACGGGACAAGCGAATGTTAATATTAATTGTAGTTCTAATTACATTTTAAATAAAAAAGAATGCAATTTTAACTTTAACTAGTTTTAAGTAAATGTTAAATCAAAAACTATTTTAAATTTTAGTATTAATATTAGTTTCAATAATATTGTAAATTTTAAATTAACAGGAATGCCACGGTATTAGAAACCTAGCTAGCTGATGTCACGTTGCTCGGGGCTCGGTTAGTGTTCGTCTAAACTCGTACGTGCGAACTAGTTATTAGTAATGATAACCAAAAATTGAATTTTAAGTTTAAAATCTAGTCGAGCTCGATCCTTCCTCTTTATCCCATCTCCCACACTCTCTCTTTCTCTCTCTCTCTCTCTCTCGGGTTCTCTCTCACAGGTTGTGTTCCTTAACACAACAGATCCCGTAGCATTAAATGCTCTGCATGCATTATCCTACACAATTTAATAATAAACACTGATACCATATTATTAGAAGAGCAAAAGTTGTCTTGGAAGTCGTAAAAAATTACTTTGTATTGTCTTCTCAATACTTTTTTGCATTGGAGATGACTTTTTAAACTTATTGTCATTTGTGAATATAGCCGCCTATGCAAGTTATTGTCTTCTGCCTCATGCCACATAGGATACACAACACATAACAAGACAATAGGGTTTCGTAGCATTAAATGCTGCTGCATGCGTTATCCTACAGAAGAGGGCCACGTGGAGATTGCTGTTGCATGCTTCCTCATGTGTTATTAGGTACACAATTTAATAATACATGTACCCAGAAAACGAGAAAGTTGTGTTGTTGGAAGTTGTTTTCTTAAAATTATGCTTGCTCCTAGAATCACTCAAGATTTTTCATGAGCCATCAAAAGAGGGCCACATGGCGGAGTTACAAGGAAGACGAAAAGGTTATGTTGTTGCCATGCTGGAAGTTGTTTCTTCCTGAATAATGCTTTTTGTACCTCCAAATTGCACTTTCAAACTGTCCATCCTTACGTGGCAGCTGACGTGATATGTTGATCTGGCAGCTGACGTGGCAATTTTTTTTAAATAAAACTAAAAATAAAAATTAACATTAAAGTTAATATTAACATTAACATTGACATTAATATTAATATTATCGTTAACATTAACAATAATATTAATATTAACATTAACCTTAACATTAATATTAACATAAATTAATATTAACATTAAATTAACATTGATATTAACGTTAAATTATTATGGAGAAAATTGGGTAGTTAACTTTTTGGATTAAAATTTGCCATGTCATCAGTCATGTCAGATGACACACTATTATTTAACATGCCACATCAGATAGGAGGGCTATATATTAGAGGGTCAATTTGGAGGTACGAATATAGCATTACTCTTTCTTCTTGTATTGTTTCTTGTCCTTCGTTTCTTCTGCTGGTTTCTAACACACTCTATTTTCTTCAATATCGACGTCACATGGAGAAAGTGAGCGTCGTGTGGAAGATTTAGTCGATGAAGAAAGCTTCATTTCAAGAGGACTGTCAGATGATTTGGATGATGAGCAAAGTTTGGAAGATTTAGCTTAGGAGACAGTAAAGAACAAGATGAAGACATCAACGCAAACAACGAAATGTTATTTCGCATCACCCTTTCTAATGGATTTAAGAAATGCATTATATTTTTACATTTATTTCTCATGTTTATTTTATTTTATTCTGTTCTTAGGGACGACGGTGAATCTCCATTGGATTTCGATGTAGCGACGATGAAAAAAATATTGCAATCTGCCAACATTAACAAAGATCCAAAACATCTCTTAGAAGAAGATATTGTTGGCCTACAATTCAACTCTATTGAAGAAGCAGAGACATTCTACCGGATATATTCAAAAGCATATGGGTTCAGTATTAGAAAGAACGAGGTAAAGAAAAAGAAATATGGGATGGTGATGATCCGTAGTTGGTGTTGTTCGAATGCGGGATTCAGACACAAGAAATACAAGGAAGCTCCAAACAGGGTTCGTGAGCCAAGAAGTGAAAGCAGAAGTGGTTGTAAAGCAATTTTTCGTATTGGGTACACCCATAAAACAAAGATGTGGTCCGTCAAAAAATTTTATGTACATCACAACCATAACCTGGCGAATGATTATGAAACAGTTTTTTTGAGATCCCATCGTACGATATCACCCGCAGAGTTGGAAGAAATTAAGCTTATGAAGCAATCAGGGATGGGGACTGGACAGATATGGAATTTAATTGTCCAGAAGAAAGGTGGCTGGGATAAGGTGGATGGACGAGAAAGGATTTATACAACGCTCTAGCTCAAGATAGTAGAGCACTAGACGATGTTCAGGCTACGACAACACTTATATTTCTTCAATCTAAGGAGGTCAGTGACCCAGATTTCTTCTACGCATACAAGGTAGACGAAGATTCCATATTGACCCATCTCTTTGGGCTGTCGGTGCATGTCGATTCGATTACGAATTATTTGGAGATTCACTAGCATTCGATTCTACATATAAAACAAATAGAAGTCAAATGCCGTTGGTGGTTCTAGTGCGTACAAACAATCATGCGATGACTTGTGTGTTTGGGTTTGCAATGATCCATAATGAGACTGCAGAGACTTATTCTTGGGTTCTAGAAAAATTCCTAGAGTGTATGAATGGCAAATTACCAGTGACAGTTCTCACGGATGGTTGCAGATCCATGAATAAAGCAATTGAGGATTTAATGCCCAGCGTAGTTCATCGAACGTGCTCATGGCATATCCTAAACAATGCTGCCAAACATGTACACCGAGAGGGTTTTCACAATAAACTAAGTCTTCTGATTAAAAGGTACATCGCACCACTTGCTACTCTGAAGTATGTTGTTGTTACAATATCACAACTTTAGTTACTGTCCATGTTTTGTAAACATGTACTATTCAGTCGAAGAATTTGAAAACCGTTGGCAGCAGATGCTAAAAGATTATAATGTAGAGAACATTGAGTGGACCACTGCATTGTACAGAACGAGGGAGCGATAGGCGGACACATTCCTACGTGGAAATTATTTTGGCGGTTCTACTGCAACAAATAGATGTGAATCTATGAACGCATTTCTGAAAAGGTTTTGAATGAGAAGCTGCCACTATGGAAGGCCCTTCAAAATTGTAACTACGGTTTGGCGGCCTTACGTTACGGCCAGATGGGTAAGCATGTCAATGATAAACTCTCAACACCAGTTGTGAATCAAACTAGCATGGCCGTAATAGAAGGTAAATTTGCCGCAATTTACACTAAAACGGTGTTTATAGATGTAAGGAAGGAAATCACACGTTCTGATGAATATACTGTTCTCTATTATCACATCATAAGAGAGGCAGAAGTTTGCACTGTCCAAAAGTATATGTCGCCAAACAGTGTCAACCGGAAGGTTACATTTGATCCGGCCGACAACATCATAAATTGTGAATGCTTGTGGATGGAGACCAAGGGGATTCCTTGTAGGCATATTTTTTCAGCAATGAAGAGATTACAAATTGGAGATATTCCAAAGAACTTGATAAACTCTCGTTGGCTCAAGGATTGCAAAGAGAGTTATCTCTCCGGACCTGGCTCAGAAAGAATATTCATCCACCCAGACAGTATTGAGAGCTGAAGGTATGGTGGTATTAATGAACAAGTTAATCTGTTTACATACTATTGTAAAAATCAAGCAAAATTCAAGAGAGGGGAACGGAGTTGATGTCGTCTGTTCTGATGGAGTTGAAAGAAATGGTGACCGATATTGGTGAAGAAGAACAAATGGTAGCTGATGAAGTTCATGGAGTGCATGAAGCTTTAAAAGAGCCAAATCCGGTAGCAACAAAAGGAAGGCATTCTCAAGGGAAATCAAGCCAGCCTACAGAAAGTCAGCCTATCCCGAAGCCTAGAGTATATAGAGTTTATAAAAAATCGGGTCACGATTTTTGTAATTATAAAGTACGAAAGCGAAATAGTGACAAAGAGCAAATGGAATAAAATGAAACGTCGTTGACTTATGACAATGTCTTTCTTATGTGGCAAGATGTCATTCACACGAGACAATTAGATAAAAAATATGTTCTCCAATGCAAAAGTTTGAGAAGACAATTAGATAAAAATGGAGAATATCAAATTCCAAGTTCAAAACGGAGTATATCAAAAATAGAGAAAATATGTTCTCCGTGCAGTTCAAAACGGAGAATTTCATTCTCCGTTTCAAATAACACGGAGAATATCATTCTCCGTTTCAAATTAAACGGAGAATGAACATTCTAATATGTTTTTAACACTGGAAATCTTATTCTCCGTTTCAAATAAACGGAGAATACCGTTCTCCGTTCTAAATTAAACGGCGAATAGAATCCTCAATCGTTTTAATACTGGGAACGACATTCTCCGTGCAGTTCAAAACGGAGAATATAATTCTCCGTTACAAATGAAACGGAGAATATCATTCTCCATTTCAAATTAAAACGGAGAATGAACATTCTAATGTGTTTTTAACACTGGGAATGCTATTCTCCGTGTAATTCAAAACAGAGAATTCTATTCTCCGTTTAATAAAACACGGAGAATGCTATTGTGGTGTCGTGGTTACAATGCTAGACTTGTATTTAAGAGGTCATTGGTTCAAATCTTGACTATAACAAAATTTTGTTTTATTTATACTTTTTTTGTAAGTTATGTATGGGGCCCATTTAAAGGGAAAAACTTTGATACATGAGAGAAACTTTGATACAGTAGGGGTATCAAATGTATGACATGTGGGCCATCTCAAAATTTATGTGTATATATATATATTTACACGTTTTCAAGCAGGAGGGGCCCACATGTCATACATAGGGGATATCAAAACTTTGATACAGTAGGGAGTATCAAAGTTTTGATACCCCCTATGTATGACATGTGGGCCCTCTAAAATTTATGTGTATATATATGTGTACACATTTTATAACAGAAAGGGCCCACATGTCATAGATAGGGGGTATCAAAACTTTGATACCCCTACTGTATCAAGAAAAAAACTTTGATAGTAGGGGTATCAAAGTTGGCAGAATTCGAAAGGGCAGATTTATTGGTATTAATGGCATATAAATGGCAGTAGTTGGAAGAGTTTGTTCTAGTCTTACTTAGCTTTACTTGAGAAGGGGCAGATGCATTGGTATTGATGGAAATTAATTGAATTAAATTCGAAGTGGCTGCCTTTTTGGCGCATGAGTCCGAGTTGTTCCATGCATATAAATGGTAGTAGTGTAGGGAGTTTGTTCTCGACTCACTTAGATATTCTTGTGGAGATGGACTCTACCGATCCCCCGCCTTGGTAAGACGCTTTTCTCTTGGTTGTCGATATCCTCGGTCGTAGAAGCTTTGGTAGTGAAGTCCTTCAAAGACTGAGATGTGCGTGGGTTTGGATTTATTGCCAACCCACGCTCTGTCGAAGCACCCACACGTTGATTGGCTCGGACTATGCACGGTGTTCCTTTACCACCAGGAGTTCATTTCTTCAACGTGTTCCATTGTTCTGTCGATGCACGGTGGTGAAGTCCTTCAGAGACTGAGATGTGCATGGGTTTGGATTCATTATCGTTCCCGCTCTGTCGAAGCCCCCGCCAGGAGTTCATTTCTTTGACGTGTTCCATGATGAAGAAGGATGCCTTTGCACGGTGCTCTGCCTCAAGGAATTACTTTGCCTCATTGAGTTCCATTGCTCGGAGGATGCACGTGAAGTGACTTGCCTCAAGGAGTCATCCAACGGTTCCTATGCTCTGACGATGCACGATGAAGAACATCTACCACGTGGACACAAACTGAAGACGATGGAGAACAACACTCCTCCTCACAGTCGAAGCTTTCAATTGAATTCCTTGAGGCAAATCACTTCATCGTGCATCGTCAGAGCAATGGAACTCCCTGAACAAAGGAACTCCGTGCATAGTCAGAGCAATGGAACCCATGACAAAGAACTCCGTGTATAGTCAGAGTGAATCAATGTGCGAGCGCTTCGACAGAGTGTGGGTTTGGATTTATTGCCAACCCACACTCTGTCGGAGCGCTCACACTTTGATTCGCTCTGACTATGTACGGAGTTCCTTTGTTCATGGAGTTCCATTGCTCTGACTATGCCGGAGTTCCTTTGTTCAGGGAGTTTCATTGCTCTGACGATGCACGATGAAGTAATTGCCTCAAGGAATTCCTTTGCCTCAAGGAGTTCCATTGCTCTGCGATGCCCGCACATAGCTCACATTCAACTTTTTTCTTGATAGTAGGATTTTATGTAGTATTTCAGACTTTCATAATGTAAATAAACTCAAAAAGTCAACTTTTCGTGGTTTTCACAATGTAAATGTAACTCAAAAATGATTTTATTATAAAAGACAGAACAGAGCAGACATTATAAAAGACAGAAGTTCTCTTAAAATCTAATTCTTAGCCCATACCAACCTCATTATTGTAGTCTTCTTAGCCCATACCAACCTCGTCATATTCTCATCAAGCTCATCTTCATTCTCCTTTTTAAACTAAACGGAGAATAACATTCTCCATTTCAAAGACATGGAGAACGTCATTCTCTGTTTTAAAAAAACGGAGAATGAACATTTTAATGTGTTTTACCACTGGGAATGTTATTCTACGTTTCAAGACAGACAGAAATGTTATTATCCGTTCCGAAATAAACGGTGAGTAGAATCCTCAAACGATTTAATTTAAACGGGAAAGTTATTCTCCGTTTCAAGATAAACGGAGAATAGAATCCTCAACTTTTCATGGTTTTGTACAATGTAAATGTAATTCAAAAATGATTTATTATAAAAGCAGAGCTTATAAAGACAAAGTTCCTTGCCTAATTACATCATAATTACATTATTGTTTTACAGTGTCATTGTTTGGTTCGTGTTACTATTTGCTTGAAAGCAACTCCTTAGCCCATGCCAACCTCATCGTTGTCATCTTCTGGTGAGTTTCATTGTCATTTCCTCCCGGTATTTCGAAGGGAGTAGTCGTCACATATTCATATAATACGCCGTGTACAAGAGGCAGTTGGGTGCCCGTTGTTGTGGGCAATTTAGAGAACATTCAGCACTTTGCTCTCATACTCCATCTTCGCCGTGCCGCTCTCTCCTTCTCTTATCAACTTTTTCCCTGACGATAGGCTCTAAAGTGTTGTTCATTAATTCTGCATCCACCTTGCACTTTTCGT